>OMKK01039219.1:0-13546 GCA_900302305.1 Polymixia japonica | reverse complement strand
CGCTTCCTGCCCCAGCACTGCAAAAGCCCTGACTCAACTCAGCATGTTGCTGTGACAAATTACAGCTCCACACAGGGAGGCAGGAGGCTCAGTATGAGAGCCATATTGATTATTCAGGTGTAATTTACTGTGTCGGGGAGGTCGTTTTGGTTGTGTCATGCTGAGAGTGGAAACATAAGGGAAACAGTGGGTTGTAGTAGCCGGGGCTAAGGGGATGTCTGGACAGTAGTGTTGTTCTGTGGAGAGATTTCCCACAGTGCTGCTGAGTTCTAAACAAATTCAATAGTGGACTTCCTGTTCCTGTTGCCTTATCGCAAGGTCAGTTTACTGTAATCAGCTGCAGGACATCAGGATCTGACTGCTGGCGGCTTTGTGCCATGGATAAACCTCCTCCTTTGGTCAAGGCTCACACAACACTGGGTTATATGACCCTGATAGGAGAAAAACAAACACAAGAATAAGGGAATGCAAACTCACACACAAATCTAACTGCCTGTTTGGGGATTAGATGTACATTTAAATCAGTTGTGCCAGGACAATCCAATACTAATTGTCAGTATTTCAGGAAAAGCCTGCCTCCTCTCATTCTCCACGTTCTGTCTACTGCAGCTATGAGGAGTATGGCCAATCATCAGCATGGCAATGCATGTGAATCACTTTAAAGCTCCATCAAGCATGTGCCCTCTCATGTGCATTGAAACCACCATACTTTCTGCCTGCTGGAAGAGAAAGTTAACGAGCGTTCAGCTGTGTAAAAGGTCGATGTATAAGATGTAAATGGCTGTGGTTGATAGTATCAGCCAGCCAGTGAACTGTTTGTCTAGTTGTTTTACTGCTCTGATGACAGGGACTTGCTTTTGCAGTATAGGAGCTGGCAGCGGGCTCTTCCATGGTCGCGGCTGAGTCCTGCTCCATTAGAAGGTCCTAGTATCAGCGAGACTCTCCAGGCGCACACACATAAACAGCCTTTCAGTCTTACGTAACCCAACCTTTCATCTCCTCTGAGAGGCAGACCCAGACCAGGCAGAATTCTACATGCGCACTTTGATGTACCGAAACAAAAAACCCCATAGAGAACGAAAGCTGGGCGTAAAATTGGAGCGAAGCAGATAGCCTCTCGCACAGAGTGACTTTATGGGCCACAGCGGAGCAAAACTCCTCTGAGACTGGAACGGAACTTTGATAAACATGTGAATGTGGGTGTTGAGTGACTCGCTTACCAAACCATGCAATGGATGTAGTGTTTTTGTGGGCAGTTATCTGCTCTTAAACATCCACTGCCAGTGATGCAAAGTCTAACCTCAGTAAAAAAAACAAAAAACATCAAAAACAAAGCAAGCACTTCGCTGTCAGTGTTTGCAACTCTCATCAAAAACTGTAACATCAACAAAAAGAATCTTCAATGTTTCAGAAACAAAAGGTTTCAAAAGAAAAAAAGAAAAAGAAATGAATCAAAATCAGCAAAACCAGATAACGTTCTCATAGAAACCAAGAAATATGCTCCACGGCAGAAACAAAGAAAGATGGCACTGCACATAAAAAACGAATTCTCTATACAAGCCTGTAACATCAATTCTTTACTAAAACAACAAAAAAGAACAGGCAACAACATAAAAGTCTGTTATTCCAGCCTAATTATCTTTGCTAGTGGAGGATGGAAGGGTGCAGTCCTCTTCTGACACCCCACTGCCCATATTGTCTGTCTGAAGAGCTTGAACCAAACATGGATGATTTCTTAGAAATCTCTACGCTTTTTGTCGACACCCTCAGGCAGGAAAGGACAGCCTAAGCAGTAAACTTTCCAAATGGATTTGTTTTTGTCCTTAAACTCCAGTGCACCTACTGGGAGAAATAACAACTTTGCAGAAGTTATGCCCTTTGTTTCACCCTCTGCTAGATTCATTACGCCATCTCATCATTTCAAATAAGCCAAGTCTAGCAATGCCTTTCCATCACTTAGAGCAATAGTCTTGATTTATTGGGGTCTGAAAGCAGTCCTTGAGAGAAAAATGTTTTGTGTCTTTGAAAATGGAAGTATGTCTTTCAATCATAGCGCTAGCTACCAGAGTAACATGACACACTCAATAAGGTCTAAGGCATTTTTATGAGACTCCGGCTCCATTGTGAAAGCACTCTGGGGATTTACTGTACTATTATGACCCAAAGGAAGATTTTCAAGAAATAAAATATACTGCAGAAAAAACACCATTTGTGAGTTCAAAGTTCAGCTATGTGTGAGTGAAAGACATGCCCAGGTAAAGGACTCCTTCTTAAACGAACACGCCAACATTTTGGGAAATACACTTATTTGCTGTCTTACCCAGAGTCAGACGAGGAGATTGATATCAATTTCATCTCTGTGCGTCCAGTACAAGATCGTTCCGGGTACATGCTAACCTAGCTTAGCATAAAGACTGGATGCAGGTGGATAATGTAGCCCTGCTCCAACAAAAGTAAAGAAATGCACCTTCCAACAACTCCAAATCTGTCTTGATTACATTTCTAAGTACTTAGCGCCTGGACCTATTTCTTGCCTTGTCAGTGGGCGTAGTGATTTCCCAGGATTGCCAAGGATCAAGTTCTAGAAATAGGTCCAGACCTAAGTGCTTCTAAAACAACAACATCTCGTTTTTACACTTTTATATCTACACGTGTTAAATATACAAGACACAACATGTAATTAAGACAGCTTTGGTGTTGTTGGAAGGTGTATTTCTTCACTTTTGATGGAGCAGGGCTACATTATCCACCTGCATCCAGTCTTTATGCTAAGCTAGGTTAACATGTACCTGGAGCTATCTTTGTACTGGACGCACAGAGATTAAATTGATATCAGTGTCCTCGTCTGACTCTGAGCAAGACAGCAAATAAGTGTATTTCCCAAAATGTTGGCGGGTTCCTTTAAGGATCAGTTTCACATGAGTTAGAGCAGTACTGGGCCAACTAAATGTCTGCTCCTCCTAGTGCCCTGTGCACCAGAGTTTGGGTGTCATCCTGCTTCAGGGTGCAAGGGGGCCGCACCCTGAACCTGTCTGCTCTCAGGGCCTATGAGAAAGAATTTCCTGCAACAGGTATCAAATCTTTTCATAATGGTGTCTTGAGACAAGAAACTTTAAATTTGCCTGTTGGCTGAATTTTACACTCTATTCTAATGGGCTTATGTTTAAAAAGACTTACTGGACAGACAGCATTTTCACTGTCATCAATGGGAAGGATATTACATGAGTAGGAAATGTGAAATTCTTTGAAAAACACAAATCCTTCAGTGAAAGCTCATATGTATATCATCAGCCCCCTGTAAATGAGCTGCAGTCTCTCTCTCGCATAGTGTCAGCCAAGCAAACTCCCAGTCTCCCCTTCGACGGAGAGTGTTAAGAGGGCAGCAGTGTGGCTGCCAATGGGCCTGTCCACCACCGTGGCCCTGAGCCACAGCCCACATCAAGCTGCCCTGCCCTCTGAGGTGCTGGGCAAACACCATGGTGTCAAAGCACAAACAAACTACTGGAATAGATTCACTTGTTCAACCTGCCTTTGCCAATAACTAGTTAAGAACCACTTCCCTGGGTGCAAGAATATGTGTGAGCAGTGATACAGTGGAGGGTACACCAACCTAAATCTGACATAAACGCATCATTGCCAGTTACATCAACCTGATGCGGGCTATATGAAGATAGCCTCTTTTCTGTCTACTACTACATGACTGTGTGTTAGCTACGACATCCCATAGCCTAGCCCCCCTGCTTCCCTTTCACAGTCATCAACCTGAAGCCCTAACACTGTCCTGACCCACTTTCATCAAGTCAATCTACGGCACGGCACTTCCCAGAACGTGTGACAAGAGGACCGGAAACGGCCTTGTCCTAATATAGCTCTGTGAGAGATTACTGCTGGCCATGTTTCATAATCACTCATTCATGATCATGCACCCCCCCCCCAAACCTCCCTCTCCAACTTTTCTTATTCAGTCCGTGTCCCATTTTGTCGCTCATTAGTGGCTTCATATCAGTGGAGTTGATGTGTGTCTCCTTGGATCATCAGTGGCTGTCGTTTGCTAGCTAGCGCGCTGGAACAGGGAGGTAGGCGAACCCAAACTTCACTTTCTGCTGATTGACATAACAAAGTGCTCACTGTTGCGGGAGGGAAGGGTGTAAGGGAGTAACGGAGTAAAGGTGGGAGGAAGGGAAGGAGGGAAGGAGAGAGTACGGCGGCGAGAGAGCATGCGAGGGGGAGAGAAGAGGAGAGGAAAAAGAAAGAGAACAGAAGTATACTGTTTGTGTTTGTTGTGCTGATGTTAACAGTATAGTTGGATTAATTAAGGCTGTGCTGGAGGGCTGGGAGGTCAATCTGCAGGCTTTCTAATCAACTCTACCCAAGGGCTTTGGCAGTCATCTCTCTAATTAAACCCGCTATGCTCCAGCTTATAGCCTACAAAGACACAAATGTGTAAACATACACACACTCACAAAGTTGCCTACTTGCACAGGTACACACACACACACACACACACACACACATACACACAACCCCCTCCCACCACACACACACACACACACTGGCTTTTCATGAATCCATGGCCTTAAGTTCTCACAGTATTTTGCTTACTTATCCTTCCTTTGTTCTCCTCCCAGTCATCCTCTGTCAAAGATAGCCTGACATCTGCACTGCTTTACTTTTCATCTCTCCACTCGTACTCGCTTCAGATGTCAAAATGTAGGTCACATCCCACTCGCTAATCTCAGTATCCGCGGGCTACAGGAATGGCTGCGGGCAAACCGTAAGGATACCATAAAGACACAAATCAAAGGTCCTTACACTTACTTACAAATTACCCACTACATCACACCCCTGCGACTGGTCGTCATGACACTGAAATTAGGTGTAGTCTTGTGTAGCACCTGCAGGTGGAGGTATTCTCATGATTAGAACCTGACAATGCTGCCTTCTCTTGGGGCAAATGTTCTTTACTTTAGCTTCAAAGTTACAAGCATTTGAGGGGAAAAAAACCCCACTGCGTACAATATCTATAACCATCTAGGTACGTGTGGGGTATAACTAATTAGCTACTGTTGGTTTCTTTATGCTTGCTAGCAGCAACTCCTTACTTATACATTCATACAATTTTACATTGTGCCGACAGCAGAGACAGTCAACGATGTGATGTAAAAGCCAAAATCACGATCATCATGACAGGCAACAACAAAACTACAAAAGAGGTGTTTACCTATGAGTGGGGGATGAGTGCGTTCCTCTGACTGTACGTTATTGACACAAATAAAACTGTGGGATTTATTCTGATACGAGGCAAAACGAACGAACAAGTGATATACTGAGCATTGATGGGAGGGTTTGGTGTACAGCGCATAGCAGTGAGAGTAGAGCATGGAAAGGCTTGGAGCCAGACAGACACCAACTCTGACCCAAACAGTCTGGTTCTTGGTCCAGGTGACCACGAAAAGCCCGACTCCACCTCCTCCACCCTGATCGTAGCAGCCGTAGTCTGGGAGGACTTCTATAAAGTCCTACCTGCCTGCCTGCTTGTCTGTAGAGGGGAGAGTAGAGGAGAGACATTCTTATTCCTGCTGGCTAATGTTTTACAGGTTTTACCGTAGGGGTCAGTCAGTGTGGGTCATTTGCGTCATCGCTGGAGGGAGCCGTTGAGGTGGGCTGCCAAAGTGAAGGGGCCGTCTGGAGGGAAGCAGGAACACACACTTGTGTGTGTGTGTGTGTGTGCATAGATTAACACATGCACGGCTTAAAGCTGTTTGGCACACACACACACACACACACACACACACACACACACACTCTCAAATCTCAAAGTCTCTCCCTTCTACTCGTGTACAGGCACACGCACACCCGCACACACACACACACACGATATGCTTATATGTCACACACCACCGCTGCATCTGCTCTCTGTCTAGAGTAGCATTACTCTAGACTCCCCTCTTCTTCACACTCTCCTTTCTCAAGCTTCTAATTTCTGAAGTCGGACCGATGGGATGTGTCATCTACGTTTCCTGGGAGAGTCAAGCGCCCTAAAAGAGACCCAGTGCGACTCCTGCAGGCCTCAACTCTACTAGAGATAGATCTGGCAGTGTCTCGTGGTGATGGCACAGACCGCAAGAACAGCGCAGCCCAGAGCAAACCTCACTGGGAGTACCCTACATACCGACCTCAAAAACCACATCAAACACCACGGCATAAAATGTGTCAATGAGGCGGCCTCAAATCTCACACAGCGTGCAGGGTCTGGAAACCATTGTATACATGTATATATCTTTAGCAATCCAAGCAATATGATATAATGATAAAAAAAAAAAAAGCTATATTTGATATTTGATCAAATTATTCTGCTTTGTCGAGCTCTGGCCTTTTCTTGCTTAGACGTAAATGTTCTCAGGCCCACACGTTCAACTTGTCAAAAAAAGGGGGGATCTGGCTGGGTAGACCTGGCAACCCACCTCAAAACACCATGCCAAACCCATTAGTGTATAATGGTCCAGTCAGGATTTGTGCTGGGGCCTGGAGAGCCACGACGGGAACACAGCACTCACTTGTTTATTTGTTTTACGAGGCTCTGCTCCGTTCAGTCTGCAAGGTGCCAGTGGGCTTTGTGTAGTTTAATTCACAGTCAAATCAAACAGGCTACAGTGCGTCAACAATAGCGTGTAGTCCCCGTCCAACACACACTTGTTTCAAAGAGTTATGTCAGAATAAATAGGCTATGACAACGAAATTCACTTTACAAATCTTAGATTGGGAGGTTTTTTTTGGGGGGGGGGACTTTCAGCTGGGACTGTTAGTTGATCAGAGATCAGTACTTCAGCCTATAGCGACTGCACCTACTTCTTGACTACTTCAGGCTAATCCAATACTTTAAAAGCAGAGCAAATTCTATCTACATCTATTTCATGTAGTATTGGCTAGGTTTCATGTTCATCAGATAAAAGACTAACAGTATGGAGATAAAGAGTGCATTTCCCCATCGTCCATCAAATTGGTGATTCAGCCCTTCAGCCCGCTTCATTCACTTGGGCATTTTCCAGCTGTACTTTCATTATAAAATGGAAATGGTAATATTGATTTATGTGTCTCCTTAAAGACTTTCTGTAGCATTTATGAATTACATTATGAAAGGCCAGAGGATGCAGAGTGAAGGCAGATAAAAGAGGGCTAAGCCACGTTTTACAAAAGACATTTCCCCATTTTGCTGCTCACATGTCTTATTTAAACAATGAAAAATGGTCAGATTTCTGCTAATATAGTGTGTAGTGCGGGTCTCAAAGAAAAAGGCTGGGTGTTACAGTTCCACTGTAAAAGGTTTTTATGAAGCCACAAGTCTGACTGGGGCACCAGGCAATATTTCTTTTGGAGGAGGCAATCTACGTCAAGAGGTCTTTTTAAAGTTAATGAACAGTTGAATAACAGGACCTGACCTGAAATGAGAGTTGTGGTCTTGAAGCAAATACGCTGTACTTTGGAATCGTTTTTAAAACAGTTTATGGGTGAATAATGAGGTGTGGATATATACTTTTTTTTTTTTAATTACAATGTTTAAGCGTGACAGCATCAAGAGTATTGCAGAATCCACGCGCTATAAAGCCGACGTGCTGAAAAAGGAATGAGAAAGTGAACTGAATTCGGTCTAAATTCAGTCACACGCGACATTATGAAAGCGATATGAGAATTCACCTGCGTATCCTGTCGTTACTTCTCTCTCCTTTCCATCTTTTGTTCGCAGAACTGACTCAGCGGTCTTTCGTGCAGTCTGTGCTCGTCAGGGTTCTGAGAGAGGACCGCACACGTCTCCCAACACTTCACACGTTTACGTACATTTACAATCTCGTCAAGATTCCCACAGAGCTACAGTAAACAACAGATAGGGACTGTCTGCTCAAGCTGATGCCTTTATATCAACCCCTGCGCCCTATAAATCACTGATGTGGGGACATAAAGGTACAGTGAAAGCACCATCTATGTCAGAGCCACACTGCCCCCCCATACACTCCTGTATGGGGGGGCATAAATCTCTGCTTCCTCTTTCTGCAGGTGGAGGCATTTGCATTGCAGACGCTGTTCCCCTACCAGAGGCTTGGGTCTGCCCCGTGGGCAGGTTAACTACAATTTGCTCGTAAAATGCTTGCTTTGACAGTGGGATCCCTGGAGGGCTCCTTTTCCCTGTGTGGAAGGAATGATGGGGGTCCCCAGGAGAACGTGAGACTTTTGCACGACCCCATCCTGACACACTCAGGTCAGTGAGGTGCCATTTAGAATGGGCTACGGTGCTAATAGCTAGCTTGGGAAAGCTAGCTTAGAGGAAAGCTAACAGAGGGACTATGAAATATAAGAAAAACCAGGGAGATTCTCTTGGGGAATACACTGCTGGCTGGAGAGACACTTACTCACTGGGGCTCACCCAAGTAATAAACAAAATAAATTATCGTACGCTCTTTGTTTTAGCCTAAATGATAAATGATGTGATCATATGTTATCGCCATGTCATTACAACGGCAAAGGTAAAGTGAAATATGGTTGAAGCGGAGCTCTACTGAAAAGTGAGAACAGCAGTCTAGCTGGACCACCCAGAGGACTCGGTTCACAGGCTCACTGTGGATGGAGACACGTTTAATTCAAACTGAATTTGTGTATGCCTGTGTGTGTGTGTGTGTGTGTGTGTCTGTGTGTGTGTGTGTGCGCGCCGTCTGAGTGTGTCCGTTTGCTTGTCACATGCCTATATGTAGCAGCAGCTGCATTTCGACATGTCGTGTACGTATGTGCTTTTGTGTGTATAAACAGGTATGACATGAAAGATGTGTAGGACCGATCTGTGCGTGCGTGCGTGTGTGTGTGCGCATGCGTGTGTGTGTGCGCGCACACGCTTACATATACGGGCGTGCAGGTGTGCGCGTGTGCGGAATCTGGGACAGCATAAAGCACTCCACAGGCTAGGAAAACATTGTTAAAGAACTTTGTTAGGCTGCTGTTTAAACATGGAAGGAATCCTAGTAAAAATACACAAAGCATTTGTTTTCTTTTTTTCACACCCAACAACACAGAGCAAAACTCTCCCACAACGGAACACTTTGCTCCTGGATCCTTCTGATCAGAGCCACTGGTGCCACCAGCACATCCTACTTCTGTTTCTCTAACCATGTGACTGAACTCGCACTTCTTGCTATGATGTCAGCGTGCGCTCCGTACGTTCGTCAATCTCTCCTCTCACCGATGCCGTCTCACTGGCTTACGAACAGAGGGAGCAGTGACCGTATAGTTGGAAAATGAGCAATTATTTACAGGCTCTGTGCTTGCTACATTTATCTTTCCCTGATGAAAAAAAAAAAAAAAAATTCTCTACATCGTGTTCACCTTCTGTTTTCGTAAGTAGCCATGTGCTTATATTGGAATGGTATTCCTGTACCACTTCAAAACATGGATTCACAAATCAATTCAAAGCTGTAGTCGGGGCTCGGTTCCAGAAAAAATACATGCCTATGTTTTAGTTTTAATCGAGCGTATTGTCAGCATTAGAGAGAGGGACCACAGAGGGACCTCAGTGGAAAGACGTCTCTGACTGTGCTATGTCTGTAGGTTATGCATGTGGCGTCTCCATTTGATTCTCTTCTAATCTGTACTAAATACCAAATACTTACTGTATTTCACCTTTCTATTCGATTGCTATCCTATCGAGTGTGAAACAAACAATGGTTCGTGGTAAAGTGTGTAGCAGCGTGGTGTTATATGGTAGGCAAGGCAGGAAACTAACTTTTTAATCAAGCTAACTGCCAACTAAAGGTTTGAGAATAGAATAGGACCTCACATTTATGTTTGGTCACCTGCCAGAGCGGCACTTGTCCTTCATCCTCAGACAGGCCATGACGTGATACATTTTATGTAATACACTGAAACAATACACACTGTACAATATGTATAGAGTGAGGTATAGTTGTCACGCACTGTTCCACTGTATGTGAGATCCTGTGTTCAACAGAGTTTACAAGATGAAGTATCTCTGCACCAGTGTTATTGAGAAAAATGCCTGTGCATTAATTGTCCTTGTCAATGTAAACAATTGTGATTGTGAACAGAACATTAACACCGAAGACATCTCCAGGCTGTTCTTGTAAAGAGAAACAACACCCTCCGTCCATCTCTCACTCTCTCCCCTCAGATTTCTCTCCATGACAAAATGGTGGCTTTATGGCATCCAGATGAAAACCACAAAGAGACACTCGCAACAGAGAAAGTTTAAGACAACACAGCTCTAAAAACCTTTTTATCTACTTAACGTATCCAAAACAGTACGCTCTACGGCACAGCTGAAGAAACAGTTGAGAAGACCTTTGCCTTCTACATTTTCGCTCCCCACGCCACAGTCCAATGACACCACAGAGCAGCAGGGTGATCTCGCTACCATCTGAAAAACCATCCCCCGGAGAGGAAAGCATGATGAAGAGTGGAATGAAAGCAGAATAAAGTCTGAAGCTCACTTCACTCAGTCACTACATTGTCTGATCCCTAATTTGTTATTCTCCTAATTGGGCAATCAGTAACGATGGCAGGATAATTAATCAACCAATGAAAGGACAGATTAATCTTGCTTTGGAGATCATGCTCTACAGAGGCTAACATGCCTGTGTTAAATGAAAAAAAAACCTGTAGCCTGAAGCAAGTGAGTTCTCATGATCTGTAATTGTTACCCCATCTCTCCAGACCATGTAGAAGTAACAACAAAGAATGTCTGTTGCAGCCATGAATTAATGACTACCATCAAGCTTATTTTCCCCAGTAAAAAAAAACAACAACTCCCAATTGGAAAGGATAACTCATGCTACAGGGAAGTGGTTCAATTAGTTAGGGAGGTAGACTGAAGGGTAGGTACCATAAAACTCAGCCATAAACGGCTATACGCTTGATAAGGTTGTGCCATGTAGGACCTGTAAATTCAAAATGGCCACCCCAGAGTTAAAAACCGTGGAAATTTGGGCAAATGGTCATCTTTTTCCATCTGAGAAATGTACGTGTTTATTACACCGCACACATTAATCTAATGGAAAACAGACCCCAAAACAAATGAGTTCTCCCCATCTAACCTGATTAGTACTGCTGCACCAGGCTGAACCAAATGGATCTTTTGCAGAGAGCCTGAGGGGCATAGAGAAGGGGTATAAAATAAAAGGGGGGGGGGTTGGTCGGTTAGTTGGAGAGATCATGTATCTGGCAGCACCTCCCTGTATCAAGCCGTAAAACATCGAAGTCTGAAAACAGTGAGAAACCGCAGCGATACCTCGTGCAACCTGCGCGCATGTCCAGCCCTTTCGCTGTCTCTGATTACAACAACACCTCGGACTCAATCGCGTTGGCAGTAACGAACTATCAAAAGCTGGAAGGCGGCGGCTAAATGACGCCTGTCAGGTCAAAAGGAGATCATTTTAGTCAAATAGCCTGGTGCGTTTTCCACGTGTCGCGTTTCGTTTCGGTCTCTTGTACAGTGTGATACCGACTGGTAAGATTAGCGCTGGCAGCCTGTGCTGCTCTGGCATGGCTGATGAGAAAGACTCACTTCAAATATATTCCTCTATGCAGAACTCTTTCAATAAGTCATATTTAGAATATCCCTTGTGACGTATGTAAATCCTCCCGTAAAGCTCTTACCCTCACCTTATGCTTGTCCTTTAGTGGGTTTGATCCTCTTGCTGGGCTGGCAGCGCCGTGCTAAACTACTAGGAGAGCGGGGAGCCTGCGGTTGTAAAGTTGCCCTCGGCTCCGGCTATACAGCCCTGCACTGTGGCTCATCGGGTTAGTTCTTGATAATGGTCCCGATGGCCTAGGGTCTTAGGTCAGAGCTAACGCCACATGCAACAATGCACTCGGCGCTATAATAGGTGTGGCTCTCTCCCTGGCCGTCTAAAACAGCGGGCTAGCTCAGCCAGAAACCCTGCCGTGACTGTGGGTGAGGTGGAAGGCAGCACTTCCACCGACATAATTTAGCGTCTGTCCTTTTCTGCCACACTGCGCTAATGCATACCTCCTTTCTATCCCTCTTTTCCCTTATCTGTCTCTCTCTCTCTCTCTCTCTCTCAAATACAGACACACACAGGCACTCCCATGTACGCACACACACACACACACACACACACACACCTGTGCCAGTCAGCCTGTTTTCCACTGCAGCCTAATTGATTAGGGAATGAAGACAGACGCCTGTGTGAGCCGGGCCCAGTTGATTAGCGAGATACACAGAGTCCATTAGAGTGTCTCTGCTCCTGACCCAAACACGTCATCCAGGCAACCAGTCAATCAGTCGCCAGAGCCAACCGCCAATCATACCCTCGACTGGCTGAGTGACTGCGTGATGTATCAACAGGACAGAGGGGTGGAGGACAGTAGGGTCTGCTGTTTGAGAGACAGTGATACCCCTTTCTGTACCAGAGATACGCAATTTTCATTCGGCGGAGGCAATGGGTTGGAAATGTCCAGCGTAATGCTTTCAGCCCAAGCCTCTTCGAGCAATGACAACAGACATAACACAGAGCCATTAGCTGCTTGGTTGTGTAACTGTTTGGCTAGCCAGCCCAACCGGGCCTCTGCTAGCTAGAGAGCCAGACAGGCCTGTTTATTGACATTTTGACAGTTTTCAGGCTTTTCAGAGGGAAATGTCAGGTTCTATATATCTCTTTTTGGCTTTTGTGCCTTAATATATTTTTGATAGTTCTTACTACACAGATAACACAGTGGGTGTCAAATACATATTCATTTGGTAACATGAATGTACACCTCTCATATTACTTACTTGAATAATCCAGCCAAACATATTACACTTAATATAGCAAAATTCCTTACAGATTGATGCACTGGCATGCATGCAACAGCCATGAAATTGCTCGACTGATTCCACTAGTTTGGATCATTCTCCAATTTATTCCTTGAAATAGTCCTGTCACACATCTCCATTTCTCACCTCTGCTATAAACTCAACGTGAACTTGCTTCATTGTCAGTGAGAACATAAGGAGTGGCCTGTAATTGTATTAATCTCATGTAGGCATGAATGCACAAGGGAGGACATTTTCTTTCATCTGAATACGCCTGAGGAAAAGACAAACTGTAAAGTTCTGTCCAAGGAAGAACCTCTAGGATAGACAGAGAGGTCAGTCGTTCAGTGGAATTCAACAACGTACGAAAGGCAAAGAGAAAAATGAACACATCGGGTGGGGAAATAGAAGAGGTGGTTCGTCGGGCATTGCAGAGTTTAGGGAAGAGAGAGAGAAGAGGAGAGGAGAGGAGAGAAGAGAAGAGAAGAGAAGAGAAGAGAAGAGAAGAGAAGAGAAGAGAAGAGAAGAGAAGAGAAGAGAAGAGAAGAGAAGAGAAGAGAAGAGAAGAGGAGAGAAGCGAAGAGAAGAGAAGAGAAGAGAAGAGAAGAGAAAAAAAGAGAAGAGAAGAAAAGAGAAGAGGAGAGAAGCGAAGAAAAGAGAAGAGAAGAGAAGAGGAGAGGAGAGAAGAGAAGAAAAGAGAAGAGAAGAGAAGAGAAGAGAAGAGAAGAGAAG
>OMKK01039208.1:0-17542 GCA_900302305.1 Polymixia japonica | reverse complement strand
ACGATTCCTGGCAGCGGCTCTGCTGGGGGGGAGGAGGGGGGGGCGTGTCTTACGAATGATGACTTGGAATTTGTTGTTAGAAATGTATTGTGGAAATGACTGGTCAGATACCGGTAAGATAGATCGGCTACGTTATAGATACGCTGAAAGAAGCGGTTCATAATACGAACGTGCGTCTCTACGTGTAACGTTACGTGCGTCGCGTGCATCCTGCGTCCCACCGCCGTTTTGGCGCGTAGGGCTGCTTTTTACTTCCAAAAGGAATGTAATGATGTTGTGCAAAATCCCCTTTTTGTTCGTAAGATCGGAAACGCAACGGTCTTACAAACGTGCCGTTATGGTGTCGTACGGACATTTCTCCCTAACAACTCTTTGTCTTACTAATTAGTCCGCATGGCCGAAAGGAGTTAACTTTACTAATAAAGTGCACTGACCGAGCTATTTTCACCAATTCATTATGTTTCCCCTTTTTACTCCGACCCCACATATATTTTCTCGTAATAATATGTTAGGTCTTTTCGCAGTTCACTACGTTTCCTTTTAGGAATGTGTTTATGAAACAGAGTGCAGTTATTCAGTTTCCTGTAGTTCTAAGTAGCTCTTGATGACTGATGTGACCCCCAAGGGTAAACTTCTATGCCTTTAAGCATTGTTTTATTAAGTTGAATACACATACTCACAGTGATTAAAACATGTAGTACTGGTATCTCCTTGTATGAGTAGCCAGGCCTACAAATAATGGCTATCCAAGAGTAAAACAAATTTGACCCTGGAAGCATGCATATTCAGATATGTTAAAAGGCACAGTTGACAATGACCTTTTGGCTAGTACTAATTTCAATGACCCACTCCTTTTGCAGTTTGTTGTGTACAAAGGTAATACATGGGGGGCCACCTAGTTCAGTTGTGCTTGCGCTCTCAAAGATGAGTACAGAAGAGATATTTGTTGGCACAAATAATTTAATGTTCCAACCCTCTTGTTAGCATTGGATTTTTAAGACAAAATGTAAGGGAAGAGAATTTAGCTCCACACCAATTCCCCCTGTTACTTTTGAACAAATGTCATATACGGTGGGTACAAACATGTAACTGTCAAATAAAAGAAACAATTGAGTAAATGAGAGATATAACTTATATCCAAAGCAGGTGCTTCTATACAGGTGTGTTTGCTTTGGAAGGAGCTTCGGTAGAGAAGCTCAACTTCCTGTTTAACGAGGAACACTGGTTAAGGTGATTGAAGTTGGAGAGAAAGACATTATCCACTAAGAGCAACTGTGAATGTAAGCGCATGCTCCACAACCAATACATTTGTGCATTAATTCAAGATACAATAAAAACACGCAAGCAACTCTGAATCAGTTGACTGTGGATGTCAGTCTAATGCGTGAGCAGGTAGTTGAGCAAGAACATTGTCAGGAATGTTACAGAGAGGCATACGTTGGTTGTGTTACCATGCATTAACTTATTTCACCTTAAAATGCTCTTTTGTCTGTGAAGTGGTTAAAATAGTACAGGCAGCAGTCTACTGAGCAGTGGAAAAATGTCATATGGTCAGATGAGTCATCCTTTCCCTGGATCTTAGCAACCAGAAGAGTACATATATTGGTACACGCCAAACGATATCTACCGGCCTGAGTGCTTGTTTCCCATGGTGAAGAGTTCTAGTGTTCTGTTATGGTGTTATGGTGTGGGGTGCATTTCTCTGGTATGGTTGAGGTCCACTGAACCTCTTGGGGGGGGGGGGTAAATCTGTTCTGTCTATACTGATGGGAGTGGAATGTTCCAGGATGATGAAGCCCCCATCCATAGAGTACAAGTACTCACTGAATGGTTTGATAGGTATAAAAACCATATAAATCATATACTATGCTTGTTAGTCAGATAGATATATAGATAGTCTTAAGACAGATCTTAATACAATTAAGCACTTGTGGGAGACTCTGGAGCGGCACCTGAGACAGTGTTTTACACCACCATCATCAAAACACTTTTCACACACAGTTATGAAATTTTGACGTGGAAGAATGGTGTATGTGCAGTTACGTGTAACTTAACTCGGATAAGATAACGTGTAAGATAACTTGGCCTCTGCTTGATCTACCTTCATTTTTTTTACCAGAAAAATTACATATTTTTCACTCTGCAATGTATTTACAGAAAACCTTTGGAAATTACATGCTTAGACCTATTTGGTTACTATCAGAAATAATCATGCTGCAAGTGTTTGCCTCCAGTGAAGTTTGTCATTGTCATTTGGTATTGACATTTTCCAAACCCAACAACTGACTGAGTTGAAGAGCCTGAATAGCCTACAGCCCCACTCTCTGTCCGTCAATTCTTCAGTTTCATGGAGAACGAGGTAAAGGAGGCATATTGTCCAGTGTCACACTTCAAAGCTGATCTCCCTTGATCGTCCAAAAAGGGGTTCTGTGGCCAGCTGTGTGTCTGAGTATGCACGCCGTATATTTGTTGAGCTGCTGGTGACCTTGATCGCAACTTCGTAGGGAGGGGGTGGTCCCAGCCATGGAGGAGGGCGGACGGATGGACTGTAACACCCCGGGTCCATGGGAGGGTAGTCAAATTCCTCACCTTGAGCACCACACTGCTGGCGATCCTGGGTCCTATAGAAAGCATACTCAAACAGAGGCATCAGGCAACACATTAAGACAGAGGGTGTCAGAGGCCAGAACACACATTTTTGCGTAACTGGGGCCATCCTAATATCATGCCAGCAGTTCTAGACATCAGACACTAGATGGCGGACGCAACTCTCTGTCAAAAGTCTGCAATATACCACGAGGTTTGTGCCTCACGCTGGAGGATATCATTTGATCCATTAGGTTATGAAGGTAATGGACAACCTGCCTGTGCACGATGATACAAAGCAGTTGAATTACTGCCAATACATTGAAAATAAAGGATTGGATCAATATTTGCTCTCTAACCTTCCTGTTAGTCGTCCTTCTCATTCCTTGCTTTTTAGAAGGCTACTCGTGTACATTTGAATCGCAATAGGGCTAATATGCAGACTGTAAAAAGGGAGATCCACTCATTTTAAGGATTTGTAAACTTTGAACATGAACAGCTCTCTTGTAAGAACCTTTGCCAAGCAAACTTTTAATGGCATTAAGATCGGACAGGATATTAAATAGCTGCACCATGAATAATTAATTGTCACAAAGTTTGATTCGGAGAGTGCCTTTGGGTATGGGTGTATCAAAGTTCAATTTCAGCCTCAAACATTCTACGTTGGAGCAGCTCCAAACGATAGGCTATACTTAATGATGACATCATGCGTTTCTTGCTTTGGGAGGAAGTCGTTCGTGTTCACAAATATTGACTGGGTTGTACTAGACTTCTTTAATGTGACCCACCTAGGCAGAAACGCTGATTGAGACTCCGGGAAACGGCTCCCCGGAGACGTGAAGAGGATATTGCTCCCGAAATTGGGGTAGTCGTTGTATGGATAATGTGGGCAGTCTCCGTTGTATTCTCCGTGGTTGAAGTTTACTGGGGACTTGGCGTTCATAGCCCAAAATAGCCCCAGAATTAACATGACCGCCCCCAGTACCATGCAACACAGGGAGAAGGCCTGGAGACGGCTCTGGGACGAGGTCAGGAAGGCTGTCGAGCCCCCTGTCACTATAAGGAAGACTCCTATAAAGATTGCTCCGTGGTGCAGAGAAGGCATTGTTGTTGAAAGACCGTGACTGTAGATCGCTAAAAACGTAGGTTATAACCGGGTGTAGTTTCCGTTACGCGCGTAACGCCCCAATGTATTCCATGGAACGGAGTGCGCTCCCCATGCGCACTGGTTATGATCAAATATAAAATATATATAAGCCATATAGTATAAGGAATCTATCTATAAGGTAGATACATGCTATCTGTATCTTATCTGACTTATCTGTTTTTTTCCACTAGGGTCCCAAAATGGTGAAAAACAGCTGACCATTAAGTCCATATGGTTTATTCCTTGTTGTCCGGATATTCCTTGTAAGTTGCTCCGCTGGAAAAGTATTAACTTTTTGAACTTTTTGTCTACAAAAAAAGCCCTGGAAATGGTTTGAAGCGCATCAAGCTGGTGTGGACTGTGTTTATCATCAAGGCAGATGGATGAGAGAACGGCAGAGCCCATTAAGGAATCTTTACTGGCGCCCCACCCTCTCTCCTTCTAATGTGTCTGAAGGGTACCACTTTATCTTGCCCGTGTGTGTGTGTGTGTGTGTGTGAGAGAGAGAGAGAGAGAGAGAGAGTCTGGGCGTGCGCCCGCGCGCCCCCGTGGGAGTAAGAGAGAATAGCCTTCCTCATAAAAGGGACATGAAACGGCCTGAATAATGTTCATTTATTTAATGTTGTATTACAATGTTGATAATGTACGGAGCTTGGAAGTGGGCCTAACGTTAAATGGGAGTTCAGTTATATAATTGCGACATGTGTTAACTACAGTCGTTGAAAAAACACAGGAACCTATAGTAAAAAGGAAAACAGGCATTTTGACTATGTTACCTACAAATTATTTTGTTTGTAATTTATACAACGAACCTTTAATGTGATTTCTGTCACGGTCAATATCGGGACATGGTAAACTACAGCAAGATATATATACAGTATATCTTATTTATATTTTCTGTAAATAGGAATTGGTCATCTAACTGTAGACATTGAGTTGGTGTAATACAATGGATTACGTAGAAGTAGAAATTGTCACTGGTGTTACCGTCTCTGGTGTCACCTTCCTTATGGGTAACACCAGTGAAGATCAGTAACACCAGTGACTCACATGTATAGATAAACTTTATTCAAAGCTGTTCTTTTATGCCAAATGTAACAATTTAGTCTCATCTACTTAATTAGAGTTGAAGAATAAGGATCTTTGGTCTTATGTATGTCACTGGTGTTTCATTGTATCACTGGTGTTACTGTGTTTTAAATAGAATTCTTAAATAGAATGTGTCACATTTGACATAATAATTTTTACATCAATTCATGAATTTTGCTACACTCAAGAGTTAAGAGTTAAGGATTGCATCATTGCAGTTTTTCAAATATTTTCATTGTTATAGCAAATACATGGTTGCGCAAATGAACAAACATCATTCAATCACACTTTTAACAAACCTGATTAAAATAAATAAAAGATAATCTCCTGATTTGTTGCATTATCATTATTCTTCTGTGACTCTGACTACATGTGCTGAAGAGATTAAGAAATAGTATTTCATAAAAGCCTTTAATATTGCCAAAGGGGTAAAGTAACAACAATGACAAAACGACGGTACATGCTGTCTTTAAATAAATGCACAAAAATGATTTAAAAACAAAAACAAAAAAAACATGTATTCATAAAGTCAATGAGTTATGTAATAACGTGGTCTAAGTTTAAATGTTGGAAAAATAAATACATTTTAAGACATCTTGCCATTCCAAAAGTGAACATTTCTGTAGAATGATCCTAAAAACATTACTTTTTTGTTTTTCAAGGACTGCAGTAGTATATATGGGGTAAGGTTTGTTGATGGGGGGGGGGGGTCCTGAGTGAGACCCAGGCATATAATCGTTGAACTTCTGTCTAAGATAATAATCATTACAATTTCAGATCGATTCTATTCTATTCTATTTATTCACAACAATAATACGCCTGCTATACAGTTTCACTGTGGATGGTTGGAGTACAACAATTGATTGATAATGTGCTTTAGGTTACAAATTGATAACACATTACTTAACTGTTACATGTTAATGAAGCCATGAGGACAGGGCTGATGGTGTGACGGCTTTTCTGCTTTTTTATTGGTTTAAGACCATCGACGCTACGAGTCGAGTCATCCCTCCGTTTATAGTATTCACCAATCAGTGCAAAGCGGAGGCGGGCCTAGCCTACCACCTAGCCAAGCTCACCTATCGGTGTGAAAGAGTCGAGTAGGCCTATCAGGTTCAATGAGACACTGACACACGAGTATGATACCGATGCAAGCAGTAGTCTAAAAGGTTCACCAGGTTTTGCATAGCAGTGGCCTTTTGCTACTTGGATTATTTTAAAAGCTGTCTGAAAGCAACTCTCTGCTGAGCTGACCGTGCACTATCTGGCGAGGAGGGACCGATCCGATCTATTTTTGACACGATGGATCCGTTATTGTATTTAGGCGGCTTGGCGATTATGTTTTTATTGTGGATTAAAGTTAAAGGTCTAGATTACGTCATCATCCACCAACGGTGGATATTTGTGTGTTTGTTCCTTCTGCCGCTGTCCGTCATATTCGACGTGTATTATTATCTACGGGCATGGTTGATCTTCAAGATGTGCTCTGCGCCCAAACAACACGACCAGCGCGTCAGAGACATCCAGCGGCAGGTGAGTTCATCTCCAGACTATCAGTGTCTCATCTCACGCATGCGTAGTACGTCAGTCCGTGCGGCGCGTACTTGCGACTTGAAATTTAGTTGCGGTTACAAATAAATAAATAAAATTCAGGGACTCATGAAGTAAAATCCCGGCGCCTTGTCGAACCTATGATGCCATCTAAGGCGCAATCAAAGACAAGTCTGGAGCTGCCCCGATAGAGCATGAGTTTGAGGTTGATATTGTGGACCTAATGATTAAGATGAGATAAGATGGCACTTTATTTATTTATCCGTGTGGGGAAACGTCGTTGTCGCAGCAGCAAGCATAGGAGCAAATAGGAAAGGCATATAAAAGTAGATAACTGGTGGATTAACGTGAGCAAATTGAATGCTTCAGTTCTTAACTGAATGGAGTCTTTTCCACCCAATTATACTTGACTTGATAGTGTCTGTTCTGAAACGAATGTATTCTTATCTATTTACTTATCTTTTCCGCTTATTATTACATTTTAAAATGATAATTTATCAAGCCCACACAATGTTTTCTATATCTCTAGTCAAAATAGGTTTTGAAATGATAGTTAAATAATCACTTAACTCTGTATACCCAGGACAGTTGCGTGCTCATACAGTATATCAGCATGTAAGATGCTCTACAAAATTGATAGATCAATTTAATTAGGTTTTTATTTGGGGCAGTGATGTAGTGGTAGATTAAAAATTGAGTAAACTACGTTATCCAGTTGATGATCCGTACAGGCCAAATAACCACCAATATACAAAAAAAGCAGTTATATTTTCTGAACAGTATAAATTCATTTTATTTTATCATAAGACAGATTGATGCTATTTAATCAATTTAAATTAAAAAAAATTTATATAAAAATTTATAAAGATGGGTAAACTTCGGTGGCTAAACCAGGGTTAAAAGGGTTTACTCTCCATTACATCCCTGGGTGGGGTCAATAGAGAACAATCAAAACTTTTACAAAGCAACCCGTCACGTCACGGATGGTTGTCATGCCAATAAACAGCCATCCATAAATCTCAAATTTATCCATAACTGGATGGATGAATAGAATGGGTGGACAGCTGTTTGCCACAGAATTTGACAGCTTTTGCCAAACATTGGGTCTTTTCCTGTGAGTATCAAGTATTCTGACATGTGCTTCAGGTGCGTGAGTGGCAGAAGGAGGGGAGCAGGACTCACATGTGTACAGGCCGACCTGGCTGGCTGACAGTGTCTCTCCGAGTGGGGAAGTACAAGAAAACCCACAAGAACATCATGATCAACATGATGGACATTCTGGAGGTGGACACAGAGAGACAGGTAGGAGGGATTGTTTGACACAGAGACACGCACACCTTGACCCTCACAAATCAGCCACCAGCAACTAGCTTTGCACTATCTACTGTAATCAATTTAAGTCTGCTACTACTCAAACTGAGAAATAATCAGTTTGTGATTGTAACCATGTATATCGTGTAAAATCCCGTTTGTACACTACAGTGTACATTATCTGTGTATTTTACTGCATTGATGTTATACACACCAATTTACCAGGGCAAATTCCTAGTAAACAGCATGTACATCAACCCGAACTGATTCTTAGTCTGGCCGAGACTGCCCAGGATGTGTCCTATTGATTCTAAGCACCACACTGAAACCTTTTGCAGGCCGCAAGTAGCTCCCCTGGGTCATGTCTTACTTATAAACATGTATCCGTGTTAAAGTTTCTCAATAATTATCAGCCCAGTGGTGGATCTTCACAGACAGTTCTATTTCCATTTGCAGGTTGTGCGAGTCGAGCCCCTGGCCAACATGGGTCAGGTGACCGCTCTCCTTAACTCCATTGGCTGGACACTGCCCGTGTTGCCAGAGTTGGATGACCTCACAGTGGGTATGTCCGTCATATTAGAATACCCATTCATTCATTTTTTGTGCTATCATCATACAACATGGCATAAACAATATGAGCAGTGCCAACGCAATGGCTCTGGGGTTCTTGGAGATTAGGGCAGATGCAATTTTGATTTCCACAGCTCATCGTTCTGTGATGTAGAGCACACATGTCAATCACTGTATCCTGTTTAGAGCTTCAGTGACTTGTGTAATCGGGTTAGAGGATTGATGTCGTAATTCCAAAGACAAAACTGGGAGGAAATGGCTGGAGAGCTGGAAGCACCCCTGGATCAAATTTCATAATGGATTTCCTGATGCCATAAACTGCACATCAACAGCCTAATGTTTTCCCATCAGGACACTGTACATTCATTCATCTTGATGTCCATACACACACACTCGCACTCGCACACCCACACACATACACACACACACACACACACAGAGATCCTGAGAGCTGGCCTCCTACTTGAGTGTTTGCCCACTGTTGTTGGTCTTACCTGCAAATCTTACACATGCTCTCTCTCTCTCTCTCTCTCTCTCTCTCTCTCTCTCTCTCTTGCTCCCTCTCTCTCACCCTCTCTCTCTCAGGTGGTTTGGTGATGGGTACAGGCATTGAGTCGTCTTCTCATATTTATGGGCTGTTTCAGCACATCTGTGTTGCATTTGAACTGGTTCTTGCTGATGGCAGCCTGGTTCGCTGCACAGAGGTGAGCACTGTGTGTGTGTGTGTGTGTGTGATATGTGTGTGTGCTTTTGCCCTGCTGTATCCTTTTGTCATAGTTATGCCGAGCAGACTTATCAAAAAGTTCACTTGCTTTGTTTTACACACACACCCATAGGTGCCTGAGCAATGGAGTGGAGCAAATGCATCCCCATTACTCAATTAGGGGGAGCAAAGTTATGGTTTTGCTACCCTACTTTTTGTCTTTTTAAAAATAAACTTATCATCATACAATCCTCGCAATCAGGTGAGACGGGACGTTCGCGAACGAGCCGAACCAGAGTCGGCTCTTTTAAGTGTAACGTGGCTATTACAGGGCTGCCAACTCTCACTCTGACCGTGAGACTCACGCTATTGACACTTTTCACACGCTCTCATGCCACACGTCCATTTTCTCACGCAGTGGAAAAACAACCTACAGTAGGTTAGGTTAGATTAGGTTAGGTTAGACTTAATCCAAGATCTTAGGTGGTGTAGAAATGCAGGACATTTGTTTTTTACATTGTTTTTTAATTACAATTTTGTTAATGGGGGAGGACCCCCAAACCCCACCCCACCAATTATGTATCAAAGTTTGCTCCCCCATTTTAAAACATAACCAGGCGCCTATGGACACACACACACACTCTCCACACTGGGGCCTTCGCTCAACTTGTTTCTCCAGTCATCTCATTAGTACAAATTTTAGTAAGGCCGAAAAAGCTAACATGGACTCTGTATAAATCGTCAAGCCAACGAAAGCCCCAAATCATTTAGTGTGATAAGATTGCTGCCCCTGCAAAAGACGCCAGCGAATGTAACCACCTATATTTGAAGCAGAGAATATTTTTTTTCTCCTGGAACTCTGGTGCTTCTCACCCAGGAGGAGAACTCGGATCTGTTCCATGCTGTTCCGTGGTCCTGTGGAACTCTAGGGTTCCTCGTCGCGGCCGAGATCAAGATCGTTCCAGCCAAGCCCTGGGTGAAGCTGCGGTACGAGCCGGTCCGGGGGCTGGAGAACATCTGTAAGCGCTTCTCCGAGGCATCGCAGAACAAGGAGAACACGTTTGTCGAGGGACTCCAGTACTCGCTGGACTCGGCGGTCATCATGACCGGAACCATGACGGACCACGCCGAGCCCGATAAGGTGAGACGCGTACGCCACGTATGCCGGAGATGCTGGTACACATCTGACATTTTTTTTTGGTGCATTATCAAGGTTATTTGTAACGCCGTTCTACCTTGTGTGTGCTTCTGTCGATTAGATCAACAGAATTGGCCTGCACTTTAAACCCTGGTTCTTTAAACATGTGGAGGGCTACTTGAAAGATGACTGCACCGGAGTAGAATACATCCCGCTCAGACAATACTACCACAGACATACGCGCAGCATCTTCTGGGAACTTCAGGTAGACACCTTGAACACAAGCACACCCACACAGGCCGCGTTTCCTAGGGGCATTAAAGGATTACCATGGAGGACCTTGTCATCGTCTTACCAACCCTTACCACCCCTGTACATTTCCCTGCATTAAAATCGAATGCCTTCTCTCTCTCTCACACACACACACACACACACACACACATTAGCCATTAGTGAGTGAGGTTTGGCAGTCACTGTCTTCCATAACCGTAAATTGCGTGATGAATTATGCACAGTATTGGTTCGACAGTGGGGCTCTCTGCTGTCTTCTGGGTACCGTCTTTGCTTTTATGGACAGCGCAGAAAAGATGAACAGGACGGGGAAAATGGAGAGTAGGGACGAAGCGACAACAGTTGAGAAACAGAGCTAAACCCACAACATTGTCAGTAAGTTTCACGCACACCGCGCCGTGCCCCATCGGTGCTGACGTGTGCCCTCTCTCTCCAGGATATCATCCCGTTTGGCAACAACCCCGTGTTCCGGTGGCTGTTCGGCTGGATGGTTCCCCCCAAGATCTCTCTGTTGAAGCTGACCCAGGGAGAGACCATCAGGCGGCTCTATGAACAGCACCACGTGGTGCAGGACATGCTGATACCCATGAAACACCTACAGGCTGCCATCACACGCTTCCACCAAGACATCAACGTAGGGATCACTGCCCACCACACACACACACACACACACTACACATACTCTTCCTTTAATTGATTCCATGGCTTGTTCTGTTTCAGGTGTACCCCTTGTGGCTGTGTCCATTCCTGTTGCTACCAGGCAGAGGAATGGTGCATCCCAAAGGGCAGGAGGAGGAGCTGTATGTGGATATTGGAGCGTACGGGGAGCCCCAGGTCAAACACTTTGAAGCCAAAGCCTCCACGCGGCAGTTAGAGAAGTTTGTCAGAGAGGTGCACGGGTAAGTCCTCAGGTGCTGCTCAAAATGCAGAACGGAAACCACCTCATACTGTAGCATACATCATCAAGATCTGGTTTACAATGTGTCATCTACTGTTGCAATGAGGTGTCCTCTTGCCTTGACACGTGTCTCCCGTTTATATGCCCAATTGCCTCCTTGCAGGTTCCAGATGTTGTATGCGGATGTCTACATGGACCGAGAGGAGTTCTGGGAGATGTTTGACGGGCACCTGTATCACAGACTGAGGGAGGAACTTGGCTGCAAGGAGGCATTCCCTGAGGTTTACAACAAAATTTGCAAATCCGCTAGACACTGACCCAATCTGCTGACTGGTACATCCTGACCGCCCACAGCCTGTGTGCCTTTGTAGTAACTTACAGCTGGTGGTTGTGAGGTGACGGCTGCAAAGGTACCTCAGCCTGAGGCGAAAGGGTTTTTGATGCAATGATACCCTTCATGCGGTAATAGCAAGTTACCATATTATTTGGAAAACAGTAAGCATGTAGGTTAAAAAAAAAAGCTAAACTGGGTTGCACATATCGCGCTTTACCCAAACTAGTTCTCAGAATTTTCTAAGCTGGAGTTAAACTGAAAATCTGACTGTAGTCAGACTACCATGTCTTACCAATGTGAAGGAGCAACAGGAAGCTATAGGGATGTATGAAGCAGATATCAAAGAGATCAAATACAGCTTTCAGCTCAGCTTGGAAACACCAGGTTTATTGCACCAGCATAAACACGTTTTGCCCATCATTTTTATTGTGAAGTACTTTAGTGCTTGATTTAAGTTTAAATGGCACTATTCTAACTATTCACTGTTCTACGTGTATGAATGTATGCTCATTTCCCATTCTTTTCTTTTCTTAACAACCTACTACTAATATCATAATTTATCATTTTATTTGACTGTTTGACTCTTCTCATCTTGTACTTGTACTGGATTGCAAGCGTTTTCCTTTCTTTGTGAAATGTGTCAGTTGGGAGACTCGAATGCCTTGTTAAACTATCTCATCTTGTGTTTACCATTGAAGACCTTACGCCAAATTTTGTATACCCCTTTGTTTATTTGTCAGCCTTACCCTTCACCTCCCAGGTGCTAAATGCCTTTAAAAATATAATTTTCTAATCAACACCATACAAACATGTCAACACATACAATTTTCTAATAAAACTCTACATAAAATGTAAAGTCTGAAATGTAGTGTTTTGTAAATGATGGTATGTTTGGTATGGTAGAGAAGGACAACCAGCAATCGCACCATCATGACTGCACAAGGCTTTGTATGAAATAATAAAATAAATACAAAATAATAAATATCTCTGCTGTTTCTGTTTTGACGTAGATGTTTAATAGGCTTGATATAGTACTTGTTATACAGTGTGTGCCACACACACACGTCACATCACGTATATACGTCTCTTTTTCTGTGGCTGATTTCACAGGCAAATTCCTTCCATTACACAACAGAAAATGTTGTTGGTCGAGGAATATTCACGGCCCGCAGCCGCTCCCTGAAACAAACACACACACACAGTCAGAGCTGTTGCCGCATTTACCTGAAATGGTTACTTACTTGAATAACCGTAGTACGTTAACTAAGCCGTTGCTTCTCTTACTGCATGTATCTGTCCCTGTGTGGCTGAGACGGGTATCTCTGTGTTCTGGATTTGAAGGAGGACGTGGGGCCACTGACATACTTCCTGTGATCCTTTATTTCCAAATTGTAGCGACCAGGACCAACAGTGCTCTGAGGGTGGGACAGGTTAGTCGTTACAAAACATGACCAGTTTGTTTCATCTATGACGTGCTGCTGCTATACTGACAGGTTTCAATTTCAATTTCAATCAGTCAATCAATCAATATCCTTTATTTAGCTAGGTAAAAAAGTCTCATTGAGATTAAAATCGCTTTTTCAAGAGCCACCTGGCCAAAATGAATGAAACGTTCACCAACATTGTTTCCATACAGCTGCCTGTCTTGCTGTTTAGACTGGCGAGGGGCGGAGGAGAGGAAGGGTGGAGGGTTGTGATTCACAGGACAGGCCGGAACAGTCACCTCATAGGCACCTGGACCAGGTGAAGTCTTAACAGAAAAAGAATAGGAAAGCGTTAATGGCAGGTTCTGTTGTCAACGGCTCTCATTTACAGGCCCGTCATGAAGGAATAGAACCCACCATACCCACCATAAGTATTTTGGTGAATATTGGAATCATATAATGAAAACATCAGATCCTCAAATGTACATTTTTTTGCTCAGGCATCTATTTTAATATGAATTCACGTTCCCAGCAGATGAAGCTCTTAGCACACTATCCTGAGAACTAACCAATCCAATTCTCAGAGAAAATGGTAACCTAACTTCTGTTAGAACTGCTAGTGCAAGTCACGGGGAAGTAATTATTTATTTATTTATTTCAAAAATTGTCTTCAAGTCATTATATTTGCTCCCGTGTGTTATATATTTTGTTTGTCCTAAGCTGGGGCTTGGTTAGTCACCAAGCTTGTAAAAAATCCCGAGCCTTCCCTGAAAGGCTTTGATGACAACTGACTGAAGGACGGGGACACTGGGCCAGCGTGCTGTGGTAGATCCTCTCAGTAGGTCTGGATGGATACTGCTCCAATGTGCCAAAAACGCCATGTTTCCTCTTCTCTCCGCGGCTCAGCTCATCCACAAAGGTGTCCACTTTATACCCTCCATGACTATGACCTACTTGCTTCTGCATGGGGCAAATGCAATACACGCACACACATACAAACACATACACGCGCGTGAGTGCATGCACACACATTACCGACAATGTTGTTGGCAAAAACATAATTATAATTAAAGAGAATAGAGGGAGACACAGTGCAACAACTATGCAAGTGTGTGTATGTGTCTGCCTGTTTGCCTGTCTTTCTGTGTCTTTGTCTCTGCTTGTGTTTGTTACCGGAGTAGCAAAGTACCCAGACATCACAGGTTTGTCTCGTGACCCGGTGAACAGGTCATAGGGTCCTCTTTTACTGGTACTCTTCCTCAGTAGAATATCAATGCTGCTCTGGGGAACGTACATACAGGGACTTGGCCCACAGTCCTGTACACGTATAAACAACATTCTCCTGTTCAGCTCAATGTTCTACGTGCATACACATACGCAAGCTAATTAATCATTCGTGCACAATAGTACGTGTACCTTCGTTTCCTCAGGGAAGCATTTGACCCGAGCACAACGGTCCATTTTGAGGCATCCCACTGACTGCGCCCGCTTCTCTTCCAAAGCCGCCCATGGCACACCCCCTTTTCCATAGCTGCCGGGGCCTGGTGTAAAACTCTAAATACACATGCAAACACACACACAACACACACAGACACACACAAAGGTTTGGGTTAAATAACTGGATCCGCATGACAAATTTAAGTAAATTTGATATTTGGCTTAAACTTTCTTTTGCTTGTGTTCTGTCACTTTCAGACATTTGCTATAGACTGTTATGACATTTCATCTTGTGATCATTGAGTACATGTGTTGACTGAATGAGGTATGGTTTGCTGTCCTCTAGTGGACTGAAGTCGCACCTGCACTACCCTGAACCTCTTTTCTAGACCATGGCACACGCCGCGGACACTGCCTGGCCTTTTTGCCAGTTCCTGTATGAAGTCTGTGCTTTCATAGGTACCAGGGCCCACTTTGGTTTTCTGCAAAAGAAATGCAGGAGCCATATAGATAAATGTGTATGTCCCTTTTGCAAGACGAGCACATTTGTCCAAATTAGAAACAGATTAATTTGGAGCTCTAGTGAGTTTTTTTTGTTGTTCTCGTTGCAAAAAAAAAAATGGACCTACCAGGAGCTGTTTGTTTGTCCAGGCCTCTCTGTAGAGAAGGTGGGGTGTCTGTGCTTCCTTGGCAGTTACAAGAGCCCTGTGCCAGCCTGGTCCTTTAGACCTCTCTGCCACAGTACATGCACTGAAATCACCTCTGTCATTGTTGTATGTTCCTGGACCGAGGCTCCTCTCCTGCGCCAGGAAAACAACAACAATACAGGCTCATGAAACCGTGATGTTTCCCAGATCCATTGGGTGATATATCAAAAGAGAACACCCACATGTTTTCTCAACATCCACTCATGCACAACTCAACAGTCTTATCCTCTTAACAAATGCAACAAACTTTCTCAGATACAATCAAATAACACTCTGAACACTCTTTAAATGTCCAGTCACCCGAATGATGCAAGTAAAAGTTTGTATTTTAATTCATCCTCTCCTACCTGCACATGCTCACAACCTCATGTATCAGCCTCCAAAACAGTGCAAAACTTCCACTCCCTAAATGAAAACTACTACATCTAGCAGCAAGACTCTTCAAATATATATACTGAAACCACATTATCCATCGAATATTAAAATATTTGTAATCATCTGTAATTGGCTTTATACACCCACACAGACTTCCTGCTACCTAGTATATCTTTCAGTTCATGCACTTAGGCCCACCACTCCTTTATTGTTTAGGCCAGTATCATACCAAGTCGTTGGTCGTCCTCTTGCAGTAAACTGGGTGGACCGCTGAGACGTCAAACCTGCCTCAAATAGATTATAAAAAAATCTGAATTAGTCCAACAGCATCAACTAGTCTATTGATAATACTAACCTTCCCTAGCTGTCTCTTGTCAATAGGTGAGAATGGAGTGTATTTTTATTAGTTAAACTATGTTGATCTTTTTTTTTTTTTTTTTTTTGAGGACACAAAAAATAGTAATTGACAGCACTTGACTCACAGGTAATAGTTGAAGTTAGCGGTGTTATTAAATTAACATACCAGTAGAAAAGTGAAAAAGGGCTATAGTCTACCACTCACCTTGCAGTTCGTGTGCCAAACGGAGCCCCTTTAAATGTGATCTCAGCCATCGCCACATTTCTTCCCTGTGACAAATGTTTTAACAGAGCCGTGGCTATAGCAACACTGACGCTTACAACCTCCTTGCTTACAACCCCTAATATATTAATGCTGTCCGTCCTAGCAACGGGCCGTTGCTACATTACATTACAGGCGATGTAAACCTCTTTTTTTTAAACCCTTACTCACCATTGTTCCTTGTATGCTCAGGTTGGATGTCCTGCTTTGTCTACCCGTAGACCATTAGCATATTTTTATTTATATGGCTATTCTTGGTTTGCTTCCATCTTACCGATGGAAACTTACGGAACTACATCCTTCAGAAAGGTGTTGTAAGTTATTGTCTTCGCTCCCAGGACCTATTCCTGCTATCTGTCCCTAGAATTTGGAAACATTCTGCTCCATTTGCTTGGAATCAGTTGGAAAATGACCTGAATATTCGGGAGCTGGTCTCATTGGATGCATTTAAAGTCATTCTTAATGATTTGGAGGCAGGCACATCAGGCTGCAGATGTTTGAACTGAATTATATTGCCCCTGTGTGATCTCTGATGTTGATGACGAATATTGATTAATATTTTTTTATATTTTGTAATTCTGTAATTGTTTATTTATTGTAAATTGTTATATGTTGTTATGCCTGCAACCCTGTTAATTATGCTGCTGCCTGTCTTGGCCAGGACGCTCTTGTAAAAGAGATTTTAATCTCAATTAGACTTTTCCTGGTTAAATAAAAGTTACATTTAAAAAAATAAAATAAAATAAAAAAATTGTAATTTTAAAATCTCAATTAAATTACACCCACCATAAAGCTCCCACAGAATAAATCTTCTGATCATAACACAGAAAATAAAATAAAATTAAAGCTGCAAGCAGCGCTGAGCGGGCCCTCGCCCCCCCCCCTGCATGTCGGAGGTGCTACGCAAGTCGGTCACTAACACAGCAGTGCATTTGGCGGAAGTTGCCTGACATGCATACGCATTTTCATAAACATAGGACTGCGGAAACCACGTCACTCCAAATAGAGTTCGATCCCCTGCCTTCTGGTCCACGCTATAGAGCACCTGTTAGGCGCACTAAACATTTCCACTCTTCCTTCATCCCTAACGCCATTAACATCCTTAACAGCAACTAGCTCTTGCACACAAGCACATTTGCACTTTTTTCTTTTTTTCCTCTGCATTTTGCACCCCTTTTTTTGTTGTGCATTATGACCTGGTATATCCCTTGCCCTAACCCCTATTGTCTTTAATGTTTTAATGTTTTACTGTTTTACTGTTATTGTCCACGTCATATGTCATGTATACTTTTCTCTGTTGTATTTTACTGTTGCATCCTACTGCAAAACTAATTTCCCCTAGGGGACAATAAACAAAACTAA
>OMKK01039177.1:2957-27882 GCA_900302305.1 Polymixia japonica | reverse complement strand
AAGTATCTGGGTATTTTAATTGACCAGAACTTGTCATTCACACCTCACATCAAAAACCTTGTCTCCAAGCTGAGACTTAAGTTGGGTTTCTTCTTTAGAAATAAATCATGTTTCTCCCTCCAGACAAGAAAACACTTGATCTTGACAACTTTTTTTTACCTTTACTGGACTACGGTGATTTGCTTTTTATGAACGCTCCTGACCAGTGCCTAAAGAAGTTGGACACAGTATACCATTGTGCTTTACATTTTATTACTGGCTATGGCAACCTGGTTCACCACTGTACTTTGTATGCTGCTGCTAAGTGTCCATCTCTGTACGTCCGCAGACTCTCACATTGGTTGTCTTTTGTATAGAAATCTCTACTTGGGCTGGTTCCTCCATGTCTGTGTACTTACATGTGTAAGAGGCAAAATCAATGTGGCCTGCGCTCTCATGATACTCTGCTGATGTTAGTCCCCAGAGTTAGAACAGAATTGGGAAAAAGAGCTTTTAACTGCGCTGCCCCTTCTTCCTGGAACAATGTACAGAAGGACCTGAAACTGTCAGAGATGATTCCCATGAGAGATTTTCAGTCAATTTTAAAGGATCGTGCAGACAATACTCTTGGTCATTGTGATTGCTTTTAAATTTTATTATCGTTTTAAGAATATTTGATTTGATCTATTTATTCAGAACTGGATTTTTACCGTTGTTTCGAAAAGAGAGCTGAGCCGGAAGGCGTCTGAGACAGCTCCAGGCCAAGACTGACCTCTCGCTCAGGGTCACTGAGTCTCTCCAGTGTCCGTAGGAAGACTTGGTTGTTCCAGAACTTGACTACCTCTTTCTGCAACAGAAGATGGACTCCCTCCACCACCTCCTAGAAATCCAGAGAAGAGCTAGTGGAACTGCTTGGTGATCGGTTTACATGTGTGAGGCTTAGCCCCTGACACAAATAACTGAACAGATTTTCTGAAATTCTTTGTCCTGTCCATGTAAATATGCAATGCACGCACTGGACACAACATATTTAACTGTTGTTGCTCTGGGGAGGCAAACAGAGGGGGATTGAATGCATCCAACTCAAGATAGTATACACACCAGGGATAGGTTTTTAGGAATAAATGCCAGATTAGGCTTTAACTAGGGATGAGCGAGTACACCATTATCTGTATCTGTTCAACCAACTAAACTATCTGTATCTGTATCCATACTCGGAATGGTCTTAAACCGGAAGTGATGTGCTTAAACAGGAAGTGGGTGGGACTAACTGGAAATTGTTAATCTAAGCCTGAAATTGATATGGGTTGATCAGAAGTTGGTATATTTGTTATTTATTAGAAAACTATTGACAGAACATTTTCAGAATTGAGCTTCAAACTAAATTATCCTAAATGTATCCCAACAAGGTCTCTATCGCCATGCGTAAAAATGTTACCAAACTCAACATAAGAAAACTGGTAATTACACATCTTGGTTGCTCTCTATTCATGGGCATCTTATTTCCACGTAGTCATAGAACAAGAGCAGTTCAGTAGTCAGACAGGCCGGGTCGGGGAACAAGCAGGCAGGCAGGAATGGTAACCAGTCTGGGTCGGGGTCAGGGTTTTATCGGTAGCAACCGAAACCCGAGTGTAACTTAGTGGTATGCAGTAGGGCTAATTCATCAGGTAGATTAGTAGATAGTAAATATGGTAATGTATACAGTAATTCCTAGGAGTTATAATTAGGAAGCATTGTAATCGTAAACCTTCAATTCGGCGTTAAGTTAATAACTGTAAAAAAACAAAAGTTTTGTGTGTTTTTCATTGGACAGCTGGAATTTCAAGCTGCCATTTTCATAGATAAACCTACTACAGCTGTATTTGTGGCGCAATGTGTCTCAGTGAGTAGATCATGGCACTAACTGACAGTATCAAAGGTTTGACTCACTGGTGCCACCTAAGACCTTCTCCAGTCTGTCCAGGACAGCCTCAGCTACCTGCAAAAGTATACAAACGCATTCAGTATCTACGCTTATGTATTCAGTCCTAAAATGATAAAGTCACTCATCTGATATTTTCCACCAAGAAGATTGCGCTTCCCTTCTTAATTAGTTTAGAGTGAATTGAACTAATCAGCTGCCTATATGTTGTGATTACCACACTAGATAGGAAGGACTAGACACTCTCATTTTTGTTTAATTCCAGACGTCCCTATAGAGCCACTGTTCAAAAGCAAGAGTGCAAACACATATCGTTTTACTTAATTACATTTCCTGACTACCACTCAAATCCTGTCTGCCAGCCATCATGATGAGTTCTGAACATAATTACTTAAATTTGTTGGTCAATTTTCTCCAAAATGTAGAATTGGAGATTGAAGAGATTATTTCCAAATTAGGAATTCACTATTTGATGAAAAAAAGAATAATAATAACAAAATGATGGCTAAACAAAAATGAAACCAACTTCAAGTTTTTATTATGGTTTTAAATTATAATTTAAGGATGATGTTTATATTATTTCAATATGGACGTGTACAATATAGACTGTATCTTCCAATATGGTATTCTATTTTGCAGTGATTTTAAAGGGACAATCATCAGTTTGTGTCCACGTCCAGCAGATGGCAGAAAAACAGACTAAGTCCTAGTTTCCGTCCCAGTCTCACTGATTATGTTTCGACACACAACACTGCGCACGAAAGCGCACACACTTGTAGTAAGGGGGAGAGAAAGTTATTAAATGTTATTACAATTCATAGAGGGTTTATTGATGCACAATTACTCAAGTTCCACTTATTGTTGTTCAAGGACTGTTACTCTGAAGAAATTGTTGTGTGTTATTAAAAAGAAAAAAAAGAACACGTTGCAATATTTCCCAGTGGGAGCTTTAGGATGTGACCAATAGCCTGACAATGTAATGTTGGCATGGAGATTAAGTGAAGTTAATGTCCACGTTGTAAAAGCGATCTACAATGTTCAACTCATCTTCGACGCTGCAGAGGAGCAGAGAAGGCCACCAAAGAAAAAACGGATTGAAAGCGAAAGAAATTCACGATGGGTCTCGGCACCGCATCAACCATTTATGTTGCATTTACGGAATGGTGAGCCTTGAAAGAGAAGAGGGGTTTTTAGAAGCGATGAAAAGCTGGCGTTATTACTTAGAAAAACAAGTAGCTACCTGTAGGCTAATCTATTTATGAAATGTATTTTGTTGTAGGACTTCGATTATTTCCAATGCATGAGCCGCAAAATTGCTAAATGGGTGCAGACGAGAGAAATCCACTTATGCTTAACAAAATTGCCATGTCGCAAGTGCAAGGTCACTGACTTGCTCTGTCTGGAAAATATAGCCCCATGGTGTGCTTACCACACTAGATAGGAAGGACTAGACTCCCGCCCTCTTGTTTACGTCCAAAGGTCCATATAGATCTACAGGTTAAAGGCAAGAGTGTCTCATTGAAAAGACAGACCACTTTACTTCATTACATTACCTGACTACCAGTCAAGCCACCTGAAAGCCACCATGGTGAGTTTTGATTATAATTGCTTAAATTCATAAACATTGCAGTATTGCAATAGCTTGTAGCTGTTTATTGTCAGAGTTTGGGCAAGCTAACTGTTCAGCGTTAAGTTGTGCACAAAATGACTAAACAAAAATAAAAACAAATTAAAGTTGTAAGCTATAATTTAAGGCAGTTATATATATTATATCAATATATTGTGTTTTTTTAAATCAACACTTGAATTGTCTTTTTGTCCTCGCAGTGTCATTGAGCTAATAACTGTGTAAATACTTGCCTGTGTTAGCTTTAGCTCTTCTTGTTAATACTTGTAAATACTTTGCTTACTTTGCCTATATTGTGTTGATTGATTATGCCCTTATGCACCAACCTCACCAAGTCACTTTCCCTGTATGTGCAAATATACTCGGCAAAAAAGAGAATTCTGATTCTAGATAGGCTACATTCAAAAACCTTGTCAGTGACTCTGGATGTGCAGCCTACAATATGGACTGTATATTCCAACATATGATTCTATTTTTTGTTACGGTCTGCAGACTAGGTGGACCCAAATGCACGACAAAAGAGACAAGCGAACTCAAGAAAGAACAGGTTTTAATGATAATAATAATAATAATCAAACCAAGAGGGGAGATGGCTAAACAGGATGGTCGGACAGTCCTGGTTAGGGCACAGGCAGACGGGGAAGTCGGAGAGGCAGGCAGTGGTTGTGGGTCAAGGTCCAAGGTCAAGGCAACCAGTGAGCAAACAGTACGTTAGACAGGCGAGAGTCGGGGCCACTAGCAGACAGCAAGATCCGGCGACAGGCGTTGGTCGAGGTAGGGACCAGGCAGAGTAGTCGGGAGGCAGGCGGGAGTCAAGGAACCGAGACTGGAAGTGCACAAAGAAAAAAAGGGTTAGTATAAGACAAAGGCAAAGGAATACCCAGACTATTAAAGTACAGAGCGGCGCTGACTGGGAATACTGATTTACGATCTGGCGGTGAGTGGCTGGCAAACCCGGGTTGATATACTGTCGAGTTGATGAGCTGATGGGAAGCAGGTGGATGACTTGAGGAATCCTGCAAACTCTGGAACTGGAATCACAGACCCATACAACTTGCAGACCAACAACAAACAGACAAAGAGACACCAGACCACTGCACCAGGAGACCAGGCGTGACAATTATTCAGTGATTTTAAATTCTGTTATTGTTTTTGGGCATGCCTTCTTATTAGTATTTTCCAGCAAATTTTGTTTTAGAATGGCAAAAGTTTACGAATGTGAATAACGAATCTAGATTCAACATTAAGAGATCTAATGACATGTCTGTAATGGTTTTCTCTCTCCTGTTTGCATGCGAAGAAATACCTGGCTCTAGCTTTACTCTTATGTGCTCTGCCTTCATTGATACATGCTGCCTGCTACAGGAAACCCATGAAACTAGGCCAAGGCAAGAAAACAAACAAACAAATCACTACAAGACAAACACAACACGACAAACATATCAACGACACTACAAAGACATGATATTAGAATATCAATATCGCCACATAGTATTGAAAAGTATGTGGCATAGTTTTTTTTGTATGTTTTGTCATCATGATGACGTGATATGTCTTCTACCCAAAGACATGACCCATTGTCAGGATGATGTGGACAACACATGGCATCCTATGGGATCCACCTGGAGAAACAGTCAATGTTATAACTGCGATTGCAGCGAATGCTGCTCGGCGTAAGTACACTGGTCACAGCATTTCAATACTCTACAGGAGTACAATACTTTCACTACATTTCTAATGTTAATTGTGTGATTGCAGGTATTCTACTCCCAGGTCGTTTCCTGATGACTGTGTGTCCGTGTTTGATGCGACAGCATGTGAATACAAAGTGCACAAGAAGGACGACCCCTCGATACAATGCCCAATTTTTGCTGCTGTAGGGAAGTAATGTAACTGTTGTTCTTTCATAAGTTCACCCAGTCTGACATGTTTGCTGGTGTGTTTCTGAATAAAATGGGCACAAATATATCTTAATTCATTTATTCATTTACACAAAGCCTTAAACCCTGGATCCTTCCCATTAATTCCACCCCCAGTTCTCAGGACTCCACTCTACACTCATTAAATACAGTTGCCAACCTATGTATGGACTTCTTACTGGTTATTCCTCTGCTTTTTCCCCCTGCAAACTATTATTTAGCAACACCAGTACGTACAGTTTCAGGAACATGCCTGTGCTCTACAGTTCTTACTGCTTAACTCTGGCTTCTTGTCACATTCAGTACTGGTGTCTCATGATACACTGGACTGGCACTCAGTTGGTCGCTCTTCTCAGTTTATATGCTGTTTTATTGGTATGGACATGTAATTAATGTATATAGTACTGTATGTTAAATGTTACGTGTTGAGTCATTTAGTCTACGTGTTGCACTGGTACCATGCATGTCAGTATATGGTACCAGTGTTATTGCTCTGGATCCCCACGTGATTCTGGCTATCTATAGCACCTACATCTGTTTTAAGGAATAGGTGTATTGAGCATCATCCTCAGATTAGATTAGATTAGATTAGATTGAAATGTATTGTCATTATACAACACAAGTACAGTACAACGAAAAGAAGTTTGGCATGCAACCAGATTGCAAATGTAACAGTAAGTGCACAGATACACAGCCTTTCTTCTTTATACCAGAACAATACCAATCCCAATTTACCCCCCTGATAATTCATTACATTAGCCAGTGATCGGGGGGGCGGGTAAACCCAAATAGACTCAATGTACTCATCTTTTTCAGATAATATAAATATTAATGATTTACGTTTTTAGGGTAGATCATACCAAGTAGTATCATATTGATGAAAATAGGGTATCATGTTGTGGTACTGTGATTATTGACATTACTGTGATCATTGACTGGAGTTCGTTTACCTTTTATTTTACCACTGCATCACTGCTAGTGATCCCCACAAATCCACACTCCGTGGGTTAATGTGCTTAACAGTAGGTAGGTCAACCTGATTGATTGAAAAATCTATCAGAATTCGCTAGTACCTACATTAATGTGTTTAAACTACTGGATACTGAGGACAGTGGCGATTTTACTGCGGGTGCAGGGGGGAGCATTTGCACCCCCTACTTTTGGGATGAAAATATTACAATTTTTAAATCAATGTCAAAAAACATTTAAAATAATATTACAAATAGAGAATGCCCAGAAAATCAGCATCGCCAGAGTCATTGAGAAATATGCATGTGCGAAAAAGAGGAAACCCTAGTTTACAGCATAAAAGTTAGGCCTAATGGATAAACATGCTCTATTATATTGGCCTGGGTTGACAACTTTAAAGTCAGTCTTGCTTTACATTTGTTGTGCGGAATCATGAGAACGGAAGCTTCTTACTTTGTTTGCTTGAATTGTATTGCCTGTTTCTTTACAATTATAAAGTTTAGGGAAAGGGGTAAAGGGAACAATAGTGTTTGTTTGTCGGGTTCGCAGTGGCTGCGCTATCTACTCCCGTGGTGCTGAATCGTTGGATGACGTCACAGTGTTGTGGACCCGGTGGTGCGTTCGCTGTCCGCGGTCCCGGTTCATTTAGAACAAGACAGACTGACTTGGCCTCCGCTTCTCTCTCTTTCTTTTTGTTCTGCCCATTGCACCCCCTGTTTCAAAACCTTAAAATCGCAACTGACTGAGGAGGTGATCCTTGCATCATGAATGTGGGTAGTAGCGCATTCAGGATGATCTCTATTGTCATTATAATCAAGTACAGTGACATTTCGCATGGCTTCTCCCGGTAGTTAGAAATAAAACATAAATAAATAAAAGCAGTAGTAGTAGCGCATTCTGATAGATGTTTCCCATCCTATCAGGTTGACCTACCCATCTGTTAAAATGAGAATAGATTTGTGGCTGAATTTTTACCATACATTAAGAGTTGTGTAGGTTGATATTGAACAATTTCTCACATACTGTGGATTTTGACCAGAGGGTGCACAAAGCTAAAAGCTGCCTTTAAAGTATGATGTTTAAATTGTATTTGCTGTACTTTAGGGCTATGATAGGTTTGTTTACATTGGTAATGTTTGTAAACATTGGAGTAAAACAGACCTATATTCTTATTTATAGCGGGCCCTACTACTACCCCAAGTGGGGTAAGACATTTCCCAAAAATATTTTGTATCTACAAATCAAACTCTTCAAGAATATATCTGAGTATATCCCGTTCTTATTATTTCATATTAACACAACTATTGAAAATCCTCCGGGGTTTCATGTGTTAAATGTATATTTATTAGTTGTATGAAAAGTTTAGAAAGTATGAAAATCTTTCTGTGGATGTAGAAAACATTACAAAAAACAGAAAAACTTTCCAGTTGTATGAAAACATTTAAAGTTTGTTCAGTGATGAGACTTGAGACTTAAAAACAGCTAACATTGGGGAAAAACCACAAAATTGGTGCTCATTTGATGAGACTTAAAAACAGCTAACATTGTGGGAAAAAAGCACAAAACCGCTGCTATATGATGAGACTTAAACAGTTAACAGTTAACATTAGTCACTTATACCCCTTTCACACATAAACCCCGGGTTTTACACAAACCCGCTTTGGACCCATTCAAATCACACTGTGGTCGACGGGTAAGTCCAGGGTCGTTCTCTTTGTAAAACCTTCAATTAAAGGGCAACACTTTGTCACCGGCAACGGAAAGTCCTGCCTCGCTTTTGCGCAACGTTTTCCAGCTTGTTGGTGTTCAGAAATTATTTTGTGACAATATGTACCCTACCTTGGTGAATAGTGTATGTGACTGTATTGATCAATTTAAATGTATGTTTTTTTATTGTAAACATTTTATTGTATAAAACTTTGCATTTTCCTGTCAGAAAATCTAACTATTTGCTTTCATTAAACTTATCACAAATAGATCGTTTTCAATGCAGTGTGTCAGATGGTAATGGCCCAGTCTCTCTTTTTGTAGCCTGTCTGTGTGGTTTAAAACGTCGTCAGCCGCTAGGTGGCAGTAAAAGCTTAGTTTCTATTGTTTAGACCAAAAAGTCACTGTACGTTTCCACTACTGCATTGTCTTAATTACCCTCCTTTCCAGAGAGAGAGAGAGAGAGAGAGAGAGAGAGAGAGAGAGAGAGAGAGAGGGGATCAACTTCTGGAAAGAGAGGGAGACCTTTGCAAAGAGAGTTAGACACCCAATGTCAACTGTCTGGAATACACTACTCTGTTTCATGACATTACAATAAAGACAGAAACAAGAGATTACGGTTGCAGGGCTCACTACATCTTTGTGCATGCTGATTTGCACCCAGTGATGAGAATCTCCTGACTAACTTAAGACAGATCGGATCCACAGCCTTCATGCATTCTCTTCCCCCTCCTCTGCAACCTCACAGTTAACTTCACTGCACCCCTTTGGATTACTGCTGTTTTCAATGCTGACCAAACCTGAAGAGTATTGAAGGAAGACCCTTTTAAGGATTAGTTTTGCTAACTAAAGAGTTTTTTTTCCTTGTTTGTTTTTTTATTTTGTTTTTTCTTAAAGTGAAGGTGGCTGCATTCATCCTCTAATCTGAATGAGGTTTTCTCAAACTGGAATAATGCCTTTGTGCTGGAGCAGAGGGTCCTGGTTTCCAGTGGTGTTTGGAGCTGTGCTTGTGGTTCTAACTGCTGGAAATGCTGGACAGAACCAGGACAGAAGACAAGCCAGGTCATCCTCATGCTTTGGAGGTTTCGATCTCTACTTTGTTTTGGACAAGTGAGTTGGTCACCCTCATCTACCTGACACACTTCAGGGGGGAAGGATAAATAGAATGGTTGCTTGGTTATGAGTGAAAAGCATATAGGATCAAGTTAAGCATGTGGAGATGATCAGTTATTATGGCTTAATATATAATTTCTTTATGCAATGTCATTTAAGTCTGTGTTTCATTTATCTACACTGTCTGAGCTCGATTTTAACATTCCACTCACTTCTCTCGTCTCTCCTGTCGACCCAGAATCGAAACAAAAAAAAAGAGGAAAATATTCATTTAAAACGTAATGTTTGAACATGGAATTTATAATAGTGTTTGCAACGGCGACTGGCTGCTTATTTGCAAAACTCTATCAATGTGAGCGATAGAAGGCTTGCAGAGATTGCCGTGATGTCATCATTGTTGCTGTTATAATCGTAACGCCCCCTGGTGTCAGGTCATATAGGAATATAGGTCATAGGATTTAGGTCACAGACTTTTCTGACAAGTCATAAAAAACTGCCTTTCATTTATTCTTCTCATTCATTGATTTATGAATTTATTCCTAGATGCATATTATTCATATACTATACTATATACGATATACTAGAAGCACAATCTTGTTTTGAGCACTGTGGATGAGTGTTATGTTTCATCACCAACATATCAGCTGCCATTTGCTGGAATGTTTTATCCAAAGTTGCTTCATATTCCCATAAGTGCATACATTTTCAACACCAGTCAGAATGGAACCCCTAACCCTGTTTAACCCAGTGTTAGTGATCTCATCAATCAAATCTTTCTCTTAAATGATGTTGTCACTTACAGTAGATATAGTAGAGCACTTACTTAGAGCTAGAGTTGAAAGCTGACTTTCAGGATTTTGTAAAGGGGTCAGTTATATGTTGAAAGAAATGCATTCAACCACCCTCGAATTGTTGCCTGGGTCATTTAACATTGACATTATTACCTAGCCAGGCTGTTGTCTTTGGACTGATTCAGAGAAAGTACTTTTGAAATGTGTTTCACGAGCCTGGCTCACAACTATGCATTTTCATTGAAAACAATCATATTTGTCAGCTGGGTCAATAAATGTCTAATCTAATTTATCAAACTACTTATTTGTTTGATCTGGAAGATGAGATTGGGCTGCTTCGCTGACATTTACATCCCCTCTCCCTTCACCTCACTCTCTAGAAAGGCTCTTACTCATAAGGGATGGTGATGGATTTTCCGTTTGTCCCACATATGAATGCCAACTCCAGACCGAGGCAGCACATTGCTTCCTAGCTAAGGGGAAGTTAGGCAATACTGGGTATTAGAGAGTAATCATTACCGTGAGCTATGTTTTACAGACAAAGAAATCTCGCCCGTGTACCATGACGGTATTCGTCGTTTTGTATGAATCTATTTCTTTCTGAATTTCCTCTGCAATTCTGCCTCTGTCCTTTATCTAGCCGAGATCTTCTAGTTTGGCACGTTTTACGGGCGATCATCTCCTCCTGCCCCAACTGTCCTCTCGCAATGTCTCACTGTCCTCTTGCGACGTCTGTCTGATCCCTCCTCACGTCTCTCTCATCTCTCTTCTCTGCGTCTACACAACCCTTTCTCCATTAGGACCAGATGTTCCGACATCTCGGCCTATTGGCTGGGCTGTTGTGCTGGGACTTGTGTCATGGCAACAGTGGAAAAAGAGGTGTTTGGAGAAATGGTCCGAGGGAGGGGGCTGGTGTGTGTGTGTGTGTGTGTGTGTGTGTGTGTTTGCTTGCACGCGGGTGTGCAGAAAGGGCAATGGGGTCAAAGTAACAGTATAAAGGAAATAACTTGTGGTAAGAATACACAGAATTGCATAGTAGACAAAAAACCTACCAAGTATTAACCTACAGCTGCAATCTTTATAATGACCACATGTTTACTATGTAGTCAGCTTGAGCGCTATAGATAATAGTTTTCCTAAAAAAAAACCCACACATTTCTCCTTAATCTGCTTGCGCCTTTATTTCCCACGCAGTGACGGGATGTGATTCTGGGACGAATTAGTGAGTTTATATTTCTCAGATTGAAATGTAACCCCGAATGACGCATACACATACGAGGGCATTGTTGCTGATACCGTGGAAAGAAAACAGTGTTGGCTGATTGTAACTGGATTGATGGATGTTAAGAAACTTTACTGCCAGACTAACCTAATTGTGAATACAGAGTAAGCATGGAGGCGTAATGGGGGTTAATTTATCTGACTCCAATAACACTGACCTCATTGTTGGTGCATTATAAAGACATTGACAGTAACCTGAGAAGAATGACATCATGGCTGCTCCTCAGCATGAGATTGCTGTGCTGTTGAAAAATGCCAAGTATTTATCAATCGTAACTATGCTGTAGGCTCATTATGTTCCACAGACCTAAGGATTTGGGACTGTAAGGGATAATGCAGGGCAGGGGAAGTGGACAACGGACAATAATCGTCAGTGACAAGGAGGTTCTGCAGACAATTACCTCACTGTTCATTGGATACACTGCCCCACCTTCTCTGAAACAGCTCCTTCTCAGTACTTCTCAGTACTTGATTCACTGATGCTAGTAGTACACAGAAAGTATCACGAAGCTTAGCTGCTGGCACCTGTGGCGGTTCAGAAAAATAACCACCAAAGCACTTTGTCGTCTTGCTTTCGTAGGTCTGGGAGCGTACAGAATCACTGGGCTGAAATCTATCACTTTGTAGAACACCTGGCTCACAAATTCATCAGGTAAAACAAACTTCCCTTTCACGTGACAACCTTAAGCACAGACAGTGACACAATGTCATCTAGATTTGGTTTGGGAAAATATATCATAAAGAAACGAAGATTATGGATCAAAAATAGTATTTTTCTCCTCTTCCTCATCTCAGTCCACAGTTGCGGATGTCCTTCATCGTGTTCTCCACCGAGGGCCGGATCCTGATGAGGCTCACAGAGGACAGGTGGGTTGACACGGTTTCTCACAACGGCTTTTCATCCTTTGCTTCTGTATTGTGCAGCTGTCCCGAAGCCATCTGCTAATAAAGTGAGAATATTATCCGATTTCACGCAGATAGGAGCACTCAAAATCCATTATTTCTAGGAGGGGAATCGAGACTGATACTTTCCCACACTGTGAACTGTCTGTATCGTCGTCAGCCTGGACAACTACTTCAACATGTGGCTATCGGCACGTTGTGGGCTCTGCATATGTGTCTAATCTTTTCCTTAGGCAGAGTTTCCAGGCAGCCGCAAAACGTTTTTCACTGTTTATGGCTTTCCTACTATCTTACTGTACAGAAGGCCTATTTCCGCTCTATCTCCTTGGACGTGTCCAATGCTGAGGGCTACCAATATTTAGTTTTAATGACCATAATAATATGGTCAGCATTTTCTAAAAATGCTGGCGTTGTGTAACCAATCCGTATTACCGCAGCAATACATTGTCCGTTTTCAGCCGTATGTAAATTCATTCGAGTTTAAGAGAAGGGTTCTATTTCAATTCGACACATCAACAATTTAGATGACCTTGTCTCCTGTCCGTTTGTCTCAGGGAGCGCATTCGCAAAGGTCTGGAGGAGCTCCAGAGGGTACTTCCAGGGGGAGACACCTTCATGCATGAAGGCATCCAGAGGGTGAGCTACCTGCTATTGGCTCAACTTTGATTTGGCATCTACTGTGCCTTCATTCTGGCTCAAGAACAAATACCCCATGGCCTGGAGCCAAAATGGCACCTGGAATTAAACAGTGAAGCGTTCCTTTTGTCACTAGGCCCCAGTAGGCAGTGTGTTGTTTTATTTTAATCAAGCTTCTCTTCTTTTACAGGCCAGTGAGCAGATATACTATGGAAACTCAGAAGGTGTGTAGTTCAGTGATTTAAATCGTCCATTGTGTGTATTATACTATATGTCTGCCAGTGTGACAGTTTAATTTGCCAGTTCACATTGTATCATTATTTTGATTTCAGTTCAGTATGTGTGTTTCTATCCCAGTGAAAGGTCCACTGGATTCTCCAGTGATTCAGTTGCTTCCTAACAATGTAATTTAGATTACTATGTAAAAATGTAGTTATAGTGGATTATCAGTGAAAACATCTAGACTTCGCATCATATAATGTATTATTGTAGTATGGTTAATTGCATGTTTTATTACACGGGATGCTGCATCATGAGTCACCAAACGCTCTGTGTCTGCAGGTTATCGCACTGCCAGTGTTATCATTGCTCTGACAGATGGAGAGCTGCATGAGGATCTCTTCTACTACGCTGAGAGAGAGGTGAGAGCGGGTGAGAGAGGTGAGAGAGAGAGAGGTAAGCGGGAGAGAGAGAGATGAGAGAGAAATTGAGGGAGAGGAAAGAGAGAGAGAGAGGTAAGAGAGAGAGAGAGAGAGAGGATTTTGATGGTTTTGATAGGGGCACACAAATTACAACCAGGTGAAAGGTGCGACCGCGCAACGACACGACACAGATCAAACACCGTCACCCTATACATCACCGCTTTGATCTCCGCTGTTTAGCGGGTTAAAAGGGGGTCAGAGCGTCTGTCAGATTTATACAGCCCATCTGCCCCATGAATGAAATTTGGTAATTCTCCACACATCTGCAACGGGAACCAAAGATTCAGTATTCTTAAATCATTCGGCGAGCGCATGTGCCAGCGTGCAAAGCAACGGCAGCGGCTCACACGTTGATGAAGTGAGCCCTGATATCTCTGGTAGCCTAAATGGTTGCCTCATGGCAAGTGTGTGAAGTCTTAAGTGATATTTAACTGTCAACGCTATCATCAGTTTCCATACAGGCAATACCACATTTCTGTCTTGTTTGCTCTATTTGTCATCGTAGCACGACTCTGACTTAGTAACTGAATAGTAACGTTACACTACATGATGCTATTCAACAACAAGGCGGTGTTGCCCAACATTTTGGAAGAGCAACACAAACATACGCCGAAGTGACTATGTTTTGGTTGATGTTGTGAAACGCAGAGCTGTAATTGAACCCAGGTGTGAGCCTTTTCCTGTTTTCGCTCTATCTGTGAATACCTGACAGGCCAATCGCTCCCGGAGTCTGGGTGCCTCGGTTTACTGCGTGGGGGTGAAGGACTTCAACGAGACGCAGGTTTGTTTTTCCATCATATTTTTTTACCCTGTACCTTGATTAGAAATGATGCCCGCGTTACACCTACAGAGACGGAGGAAATAATAGCGAGATTGTAAATTCATAACTTTGTAAACGGTGTTTAGGATATATCAGGTGGTGCTTTACGTTACCTAACCTGTGAGTTTACTGTCATCTCCTATAGCTGGCAAAGATTGCAGATAGTAAGGACCACGTCTTCCCTGTGAATGATGGATTTGAGGCCTTGCAAGGGGTCATTGATTCGGTAAGTGTTGCAGGTCTGCCCACGCACATGTCCAAACAGGCTAGGTGTTAAATATAGTTCTCACCAGCCATACTTTTTTTGCTCAATATTTGAAAAGGAACATGCCTCAGACGTCCGCAGTAAAAAATGTGCATGCATGGAATTCACATCACGTCTCCCATCACAGTAACATCTTCGTTGACGCTCCACACATTGGTCACATGGCACGCAGGAAGCGAAAGACAAAATAGGCTTAGACGACGCTAAACTATTCCATCCATCAAGTCTTGCCAGGGACTTACAGAATCACAGGAAAACCTGCTGCGACTGTGACTTCCCTACCTTTTGATCTGTGCAGCTGGAGTCTAGCCAAACAAGATCAAAGTATGTCTACTGTATCTCTTAAGGTCCGACCTCAATGGTATTGACTTATATTTTTCTAACCACTGATTGAGTAAAGAGAAGAGGGGTTGTCCGGGAGGAACCAGTGTCATATGGGGTTTTGTTGAGCAGTGTTAAAGGTTGGACAGCTGACTGTCATCTGGAGCAGATTATCAGCACGCTGAAAGCTTCTGGCTCGGTTTCAAGTAAGCAGGGCAGCTGTTTGTAGATCAGTCCCATCTTCGGGGTTACTGGCATACTGTCCTGGATACCAAGGGCATATAGACGTACGTGCAAAGAACAAATGGGCCACCATAACGGCCCAGAAGACAACATACAGCACGAGAACACAGTAGCCAAAGTTTAATCAATGTAACACGTAAACGAAAAGCGCAGCCCCGCGGCGCAGAGGAGCGAAAGGGTGTAATGTCAACACGGTTACATACCGCCGTCTCTAACAGATGTTCATACTGTGAGAATGAACAGGACAGTTCCAAGTCATTACCTTAAGAAAACTGAACTCATCCGTGACCCCTTTCACCTCTCCTCTTCAGATCCTGAAGAAGTCCTGTATTGAGATCCTGGCAGCAGAGCCTTCCAGTATCTGCGCAGGAGGTAATAAGGGCCTTTGGTCTTTCCCATTCATCTTCCTTAAACCTCTGTTCCTCACTAAATGAGACATGTTAAGCCCCATTTATTGTAGGTAGCACAGACACAGACCACCTTGTCAGAGCCAGTGTAAATAATGTCCACACTAGTAACAGCTTTATTTGTCTTGAATGATTTAAACTTGACCTGATGCCAGCATTAGCTACAGCAACTTTGGACAGAAATCGTCTCCCAGGTTTGCAGCGCACAGTGATATTTAGTCATAATACCTTATGTCTCATGGTGAAAGGAAGTGTTCGCATGACATGTTTTGGGGGTTTGCGGTATTGGCTCCATAGCTGCTTTGGCCCTACTGTATACCCACATATCTTCACAACTCCCGTTGAAGTCTTTCTGAGCAAATAATCGTTCTCCTTAAGCATTCAGTGTGGGAACTTAAACTCAATGACTTTTTGCTGACCGTACCGAGCTGAGTTGAGAAGGCAATGAGTTTGGGTACTATCTTTAACAGTAAAATGAGTTGCGCTATAAATCCAGACTCGTGGAGTGACAGTTGTGTTTATCCTTCCATCGCCCCCCCCCCCCCCCTCCAGAGTCTTTCCAGGTGGTGGTGCGAGGAAATGGATTCCTCCACGCCCGGAATGCTGATAAGGTCCTGTGCAGCTTCCGGATCAACGACACCCTTACCAAGAGTGAGTAGAACACCAGCTGAGCGATGATGAATAGATCATTAGAATGGTGCTGAAATCGGTGTGTAGTAAAAATGACATTGACTACATAGTACTGTGTATACTTGAGAGCACTCGAGAGTTCTACACAAATTCACGACGACAATAATCAAAAGCTGAGTAGAGAGGTCAGCTATGATAAAAACAGCTGGAAATAATTGTTTTTGTTTATTGACATCTCACTGAATTTCCCAAAAGTCAAGCACCAAATCAGCAGCGCAGCTGGACTTCTCTCTGATCAAATAAGTAGCCGTGCCATCGTGTCTGTTGTTGTTGGTATCACTGCTTTGAATTTTAAACGGCACGCTGGGGTTTTACAGTCTAGAAAGGGGCCAGAAGCAGACATTAAGCGGAACACTGCCACACACAAGGCAGAAAGGGGAAAAGGCCCCGAGGCAACATCCAATTTCCCCGTGGTCTTTACAAGTGGCCTAATAGACGTTAAACCCACTTCCTACCATGCATGCCACGATAGCAGTGGGAGATGCTGTTCTAATAACAAAGCAAGAGATAAACCAGCATTGACCACAAACAAGTCTGCCCCGCTGAACCATGAGGGGAGGGACGAGATGTTTTGACTTGAGTTGTTTTTTACCAGTTTAACAGCTGATGGAATATGAGTAAACTTCAAGTCAGTTTCCATCAACCGGACTTATTTAAATTATATTACATTAATACATAAATGTGTTGTTTGACCATCATGAACTTCGTCCCCTGGCAAATATCCAGTCGACTCTGAAACAGTCAACTCTTGATTCAAAGTTACCATCTTTCTGGCTTTCTTACCAACTGTTTTATAAATATGATACCCCGGAGGGGGTTCTTGACTATGACGGTGGGTAAACTGATGATACCAATGACATTCAGCTACAGCACCTTGCTCTTTTAGTCACATTTCCATCACAAAGTAGTGAACATCCTCTTAGGTATTATTGTTACACCAATCAAATGGTTAACAGTGCAGCAGGATTTTAATTGTTCGTGTGTGATACAACATTTAACTTCTCAGAGATAAACAGCGGACATGGAACCAATTTAGGTAAAATCACCTCCGTATGTCGATCCCATTATCCCTTGTACACTCCTCCTCCAGATACATTCAATTCTGCGGAGTGTTTAAACTCCATCCTGTGGAACTTGTTGACTCGACTTCGGGGGCAAACTGTAAATGAAAATAGCTGGGTCAGTTAGATTTCCTATGGATACGTGCGACCTCTGTTTATAAGGACAACCTTCCACTTGCTTTGTTTTATTTGGTTTCTTTGCTGGCTCTCCCCGACTCTGAATATTCCTTCCTCACAGTTCTCTGTGTACTTTACAAATACAGTGAAATAGAGAAGAGGAAAGAGGCAATGTGTAACTACATGTGTTGAGCAGCTGGATAGATGTTTGAGTCTATGTCTCCAGGAAAAGTGGTAGCAAATAGAGTCAGACGCTCTGGGCTTTGGCAGGGGAGAGATGTCCTGAGGATTCCATTCTTTTGGTGACAGATGGGGCAGCGAGCAACATGGAGCTACGTGATTAATACACTTTAAATATTGTATCGGCTAATTTTCTTTTTTAAAGACTTGTAATCCTGAGCTAAATTATTTTAACCAGTCAAACATGCTGCTGCTTTCCTACGGTCTAAATCGACCCTTTGGAAAACCCGACCTAGTGGACAGTCTCTCAAAAAAGAGCTTGCGCGGGGGATCGCCTCAAGCACTAATACCACCACTCATTGAGTAATCTTAAACCATAGGCACATATCTGCACCTCGCAGTAAAACATGACCTTCCTTTACGGTTAGGGAGTAAACGGTCCAATAAAACAATATGACATGAAGCAGAGGCCTCTCCAGTAGCCTCATCGCCAGGGGATTAAACAATGGAAACATGAGGACTGTAGAGAATCAGGCCCTTTAATCAGGCTCTTTACTGGATGGTCTTGTTGGGCCCTCAGTCCCCTGCCGTAGGCTCTCAACCCTCTCGGCCCTCTTTTAATAGGGGAGGGCCATTCAGAGTGCAAGGTAGGTGCCGGCAGAGATGAACTCTGGGACGGGGACATTTGGCCCAGTTTATATTGGCTGTGAGCGCTTTATGGCAGTAGTGATCCCCTCCCCTCCGTCCCGCACGGTGTTACTAGAGGGGAGCAGCCGCGGCCCATTCAGCTCTCATGTTGATTTCCTCAGTTCTGGGGTATGCTCTCCCTCAGCCAGGATAAACAGACAGCCTTGGGCGACGACGCTTGTTGGATCTGTTTTCCTAAAAGCCAGCTGGACACCGAAATAACCTAGATTTGCCTCAAAAACAAAAGCTAAAGTCAAAGGGCTTATTTTGCTGTTTGCAGAAGAATACAGATGTCCCTTGACAGCAGACAACCAAGCGCTTGTTTTGAAGCTACGCAGTACATGTCTGTTCTCAACCAGTTTGTTAATTGAGTTACAGGCAAAGATGTTTGTCCAATACTATTCATCCAATTAAGTGAAGTCATTTGAAGATAATAAGTCAATGAACTAATTTGATTCAGGGGTAAATCATGACATAATCCGAGAGGAGATTTAGGTCATGATTCCTTGGTATCCAAATGTAAAAACCTCCTGATTGAGAGGCTGGGTATGTCAGTGGATACTACTGACTGCTGCCGCAAGACGAGAGTGGAATGTTTGGCTCGTGTTTTGACCATTTTCGTGACCCTTTTCCCTTCCTCTTCTCCAGTGGTGAAGCCTTTGATTGTGGAAGATACATATCTCCTCTGCCCTGCGCCAATACTTCAAGATGAGGGAATGTAAGTCAATAAACTTTGTTTTTCACGTAACCCCACATATCTCTCTGTCTAACCCGCCGTCAGTCACTTGCACGTCTAATGTATTCTTTGGAGGTAGCGCACATGTAGCAGCTCAGCCATTTTTCACTGTCTCTTCCAGGGCAGCCAACCTCTATGTCAGCATGAACGAAGGCCTCAGCTTCATCTCCAGTTCAGTAACCATTACCACTGTGGGCTGTGTGAGTTCAACGTGCCGATAAGTCTTGAACCATTCATCCTTGTGTGTGCTGACGTCTTATTTCTGTGGGCATGATTTTTGGTTTTATATCAACTGAACAGGAACACTTTGAAATGTGTTACAAATTATTAGAAGCTCTCAATTGTACCGTGCATCCGTTTAGTGCTCCGTGTATTCAAATAGCGCTCAGGCTTGACGAGATCCCTGTCTTTGTCACAGTCTGATGGGACCATCCTGGCAATAGCTCTTCTAATCCTGATGTTGCTCCTGGTTCTGGCTCTCCTCTGGTGGTTCTGGCCCCTCTGTTGCACTGTGGTGAGTTTTCTCAAAACACTAGAACAATAATAAACACACACACATGCACCCCTTTTACAACGTAGCTCGGTTTAAAAAGAAAAATCCCGCACGGTTTCAAAGGCGTCGGGGAACACTGCTGGAATGCAGCAATATTGGGCACAGAGAGCGAGATAGGGTGAAATGACTTTTGCAGGTCTGTTTTGTCTGGCTAACGCCCCCTTAGGGCATCTTGTTAACCTCGACAACAGTCCCACGGTGAGAAGGTTAGGGTCTATGAGTCAATGTAAGATGAAGGTCTGCGGCCCTCTTGGCTCCCAGCAGATGTATTCAGTCCACTTACCGAGAGAGGTCAAGGCCACCTGGTAAAGGCGTGTTCAAGTAATTACGCTCCTGTTGAAATAATTTGCGTTTCTGGAGGTCACAGCTGGTGACCTCTTTGTGCACTTATCAGCTTTTGGTGTGAAAAAAGGAAATGATCTGACAACGACAACGATCCGCGGCTCTGGATTCAGCACTAAGGAAACACGAGGGTGGGGGAACACGTTGTCCGCGCTATTACCCAGATCGCGGTCAAACTTCCAACATCACAATTTACGGGAAAGCTCCCCCATCACCGGTCCCCTCCTGTCAGAATCTGCATTCCTCTATCCAAATGAAGTGCGTAGTGTCCGTTTTTACAATGTTGGACGGCAGGAAAGAGAGACGGACGTCCATTTTGACAACACGGGTGTCCTTCTCTTTTTGCTCTTTTTTTGTTCTTGTCTGTTGCTTTCAGCCGGAGTCCATGCCCAGCTCTGTTTAGGAAAGTGATGCTAGGTTACCATGACAAACCATTTTGGGTTCAAGGCTTTGGAGAAGAATGGAGGAAAATTCAAAATCCAAATCAGAATTACTTTATTCACCAAGCGTAACAAATGTGCAGAGATTTGCCTTGGTGACATTGAGGAAAATATTGACAACTTACATAGTAACATAAGTACATACTGGCACACGTGGTACAAGGACAACAGGCCCTCATTTTACGTGCAGCGGAGACGTGCAGGACATACAATAGATATTAGATTGTACACTTATTGTACTTAAATACACTTATTACATTGTACACTTAAATACAGATATACCAAAATAAACACTATCACATATCAATCATAGTACTAGTAGACTGCAACCACAGGTGTGTCTAGCCATGCAATGGAAGACAATACCATTACATAGTAGTATGGAGTAGATGGGAATTGGACAAAGTACACAAATTGAATTATAGAGTATGGAAAAACCCCCGAGGTTCGTGTGCCATAATGAATTAAGACCTGTTGAGATATTATAAGCAAAGCAAGATTGTGCAGACAACAATAGGTACTAATAGAGAGACGCAATAGAGTAAATACTGTTAATTGCGTTCAGTATTACCCAGTGCTAGGAATATAGTATTTGCGTGCCTGTTGCTCTTCCCTTCTCCTGCTAATCAGCAACCACAGGCCTAAGAATCTGGATGGCAGATTTCTAGGTCAGCGCACTGCCCTTGTAAATAGTAGAATAATAAGGAGAAAAACACAATTCCTCAGCCATGTGTTGTTGTGTAACCGCGTTGTTACACACATTAGACATATTACTATGACTAGATGATTAAAATAATGTATTTTGGTGCGTGTTCTCATGACCCCCTCCCTCTCGCCGGCTCACGCAAGCTGTTTTTTTTTTTTTTTACAGATCATCCACGAGCCCCCACCGCCAGTCGTGGAGGATAGTTCGGTAAGATATGTGGTTTAAATCTTCTCCAGTTGCTCTGTCTTGTTTAATCAGCGTTTCTTTTGAACAACTTCCACTGGAGCTTTTCGGACTTAACTGGATTTTAACATGGAATTTCGCTAAAGAAATATATATATTTTTCATTGATTTCATCAAAATCAAGAATACAGACATTTTTAATTGCCAAAAAGAAAACAGTCTTAGACTTATTTGTAGACAAATAGCAATTCCAACAGCTCCAACAGACTGCAACAACAGCAAGTGAAAATGAAACCACGGGACAGGGCAGGATGCATTAAGGAACGCCAGTACTTTGAACGAATTGTCTTTGCACCAATTCATCAATAAATAATGACTAACAGGTGAATTTTCTTAAAACACAGATTGAGAGTACAATTGTGCCCGTCTGTTAGTTGTTACTGCAGCTTCTTCTGTAGGAAGCTCTGATGGATTAGATTAGTCAAACTAGTAGTATTAGAGAGCTGAAACATTAAAAGATGGGTCAGCGGGTTTGTAATTTCCTCTGATCTGACACACACCGAGGAGGGAGCAGTGGGTGTAGGGGAGAGCGACCAAAACAGAGGGAGGAAGCACTCTAACCAAGCTGCTTGGTGGCCAACAGTACGAAACAGTGATTACGCTAGGTGGTTTCCAGATGTGAATGTGTGTAGACCCTGAAAATACTCCGGCAGTTGTACTTTGTTATAAATGAGAATGTGTTGACGGATACCTTTGTGAACATAGTGTAAGGGTTAATTCAGCTGCACGATGCTGCTTGCGGTCTAGCAGTTAAACTTGTCAAACGGCACATTTAGAAATATCACGGTGAAACCCGTTCTCTGTCACTCTCCCATAGGACGACGAGGACTTTGAAGCTCCCAAGAAGAAGTGGCCTACGGTGGACGCCTCCTACTATGGAGGGAGAGGAGTTGGTGGAATCAAAAGAATGGAGGTGCGCTTTACTTGGTCTAGGAATGAAGGTCTTGTTTACCAATGTACAGGATCTGCACAAGATCTGTTCATCCTGGAAGGGGATCCCTCCTTTGCACGCCTTCCCAAGATTTCATCCATTTTCTACCTAGCTAAGGTTTTTTCTGGGAATTTTTTTCTTGTCCGATGGAGGGTTAACGCCAGGGGGTGTCGTTTAATTCTTTGCGATTGTGGGCTTGTGAATAATAATAATAATAATAATAAACTTGATTTATATAGCGCCTTTCATACAAGGATTGTAGCTCAAAGCGCTTAAGCCCTTTGAGACCGTAATGTGATTAACTATATAAATAAACCTGGCTTGACTTGAATCTGGTTGAACTATCTCTTGCGCTATTAAACTACGGTCAGCGTCCATGTTAGAGGAAAGTTGGAGGGTGGAAGTGGGTTTGTCATTGGGGTTAACAAAAGGGCAACTCCCATTAAAGATGTTTTTATTGAATTGAGCCAACAACACCACAAGGCTCAACATGCCCAGAACCATCCCTCTCTATGTGAGCTCCCATTACTGATTACTGACCTACACTCGCCTACACTAATGCTACTTTAAAGCAACCCCTTGAGATACATTGCGGTAATCACCATCGCAACCGAGCTGTTTGTTTTTTTTCAAAGCCCAGTAACTACACACTTGCATTTGTTTACAAAGCTCAGTGAAAGAGCTTCCTCGAGACTTGAGGAAGACTGTCAAAGGAGGACTAAACATGTTCACACATGTTCCTGTTTTGGTTGACGCACTTCTTCTGTGCCGTATGTCAGTCCTATGTTTGTGGGAGGTGGTGACCGATCTTAACGGTAATGGTGTCGTTCTTCTACAGCCATTACAATATGCAATTGAAATGTATTTTATAATGATATCTTAACGCAAAAATCCTGTCTATAGTGGCTTTAAGGCCACAAGCTCTAACCCTATTCATTCCGACCTCACAAGTATGTCTTTTCAATGCTCGGCTGTACTGGCAGTACTGACTCATTAAAGGTTGCACCTGACACGCTTGAAAACCTCTGGTCAATGATTTTCAGGTTCGGTGGGGTGAGAAGGGCTCCACAGAAGAGGGAGCGAAGCTGGAAAAGGCCAAGAACGCCAAGGTGAAGATGCCTGAGCAGGAGTTTGAACAGTACCCTACCCGGGTTCTCAACAACGGCATGCGTAAACCGCCAGGCCCGCGCAAGTGGTACTCACCTATCAAGGTATTGTCACAGCCAGCCAAGAGGACATATGTCAGGATAATATGTTTGGATAGGCCTCTAAAGATATTCTATAGATGCTTGTTGAGGTGTAATTATTGACAAGTGAAAAAAGGCAAACGCATAGAGTTGAATGAGTGGTAAGTGTTTACGCTGAGATAGCTGGTGGATGATTTGGTGTCTGTTAAGTGTGTTCAAGTGTCTCTTTTCTAAAAATAATCATGTGTATATTAATAGCTTTACATGTCATTTATAAATAATTCATAAATGTTTCATATTTCTACTCAGATTTTACACAGTATATAATATATATAAATTATGTATATTTCCAAATTCCAACTAATATACTATAGTGTACAAAAACACAACATCAGTCACATGTTACTACATCTTAAAAGATGTGCAATATTCCACCTCTAATGATAGACAAGGGGAATTACAATAACAAGCTGTTACAGTTCAAAACAAGCTTTTCCCCTCCCCTGCGTCGCCTCTCATTGCTCCTCTCCCCTGTCCATCAAAAAAACCTCACAGACAACAGGTGCCCAGATTCTTGGGAGGAGTTTAGGTTTAGAAAAGAGGGAATGTCAACACACTGGCCAACCTGCACTGGCAGACACTTGTTGCGAAGATCATATTTCAAGGAAACTTTGCATAGCACACAGCTTTTTTTTTTTAATGTTATTTTAACATAAAACAATATAAAAAATATTGCACATAGCAGCTTTAAGTGCCCTTGGATATGGAAGTGATGTTGTAGTGAGGGGGGGGGGGCATGAGATGTGTTATGGTAATAGTATTTAGGTGACCACTGGCATGCAGTCCCTCCTTTCAGGGCCAGAAGGGGGTTAAAGGAATTGTTCTTCCCAGTCAGCAGGGGATCGGTAATACAAACCAGACTCATGCTGGACTGACATCCAGGGAGCAGGGTTGCAGAGCCAGCAGTTTTGTGAGGAAAAACAGCTTTGTTTTCTGTCCCCCTCCTGAAAGTCTTAGCTCTATTTGAAAATATGCAGAATCAACAGTGACCTAACACCACTTCAGGTTCTGACTTTGGAACAGGGTAAAAGTTGAATAACACCGGTCAGTTGGGTGTAACTGGTTGGCTGGACCGGATCGAACTAAAGAAGATTTGAAGGCGAAAGGAAGTGATCACCTGACCGGGCACTCAAAATAAATCTTACATCAAAAACCAGTTTTGTCAATGGAATTCAGTTTAGGAGACATTTTAATCATCCTTAAAACGTTTTTTTGAAGTCCACTGTGAAGAATATGTAACAGCAGTTGTTTTTCTGTTTCTGCAGGGCAAGCTGGACGCGCTCTGGGTACTTTTAAGGAAAGGCTACGACCGTGTATCTGTGATGAGGCCACATCCAGGGGACAAGGTAAGGACCTGGGCAAGATTTACACCAGTCTAAGAATTAT
>OMKK01039170.1:0-12691 GCA_900302305.1 Polymixia japonica | reverse complement strand
TCTCTGTGTGTCTGTGTGTGCGTGTGTGTATATGTGTGTGTGTGTGTGTGCGTGCGTGTGTGTGTGTGTATGTGTGTGTGTGTGCGTGTGTGTATGTGTGTGGGTGTGCGTGTGTGTGTATGTGTGAGTGTGTGTGTGTGTGTGTGTGTGTGTGTGTGTGTGTGTGTGTGTGTACACGCCTGTGTATTCTGTGCATTGTTCTGCCTCAGTTGGAATGTTCTGTTGTGGCATAGTGTTTTGAGAGTAAATATACAGCACAATACAGCCATCACAGTGAAAAGGGCTAATTCAAAATAACTGCCTATTATCAGCACTGATGACAGAAATCATGAATAATAAGAGCTGACCTCCTTGGCTGTAAATAAGCAAAGCACTGTGTAAATACATGATGAAAGGAGAACCATTCCTCTGGGGAAGGAGCTTGGCTTGGGGACTCTTTCAAGTAAGCTTCACCATATCTGTAAGTATCATATTTCTATAGTGGATTCTTGTGTAATTGCTCTGACATGGTCACAGTGTACCTTCATAACCACCGTAGCACGCTACAGTATATAGTATACTGTATAGTATACAGTCTAGTATACAGTATTTTTATTAGTTAAAAAAATAAAAAATAATAATAATAATAATTATTAGTGATATGACGTGTAACCCTAACCCAATGGGTTCTATTTTTTTTTTTTACACTACGGATAAGCTTAAAAAATATTTTTGTCCAAAGACAGGATTCATTGAAATTCTTAATTTGTTTTAGTTAGCTTCTTTGTTGGATGCCAGAAATGTTGACACCACAGATGGCTTTAACTAGCAAGAATTGGAATGGGCATGACATGAAAAATATGAATGGCCATTTTCCCATTTTGAAGTCCATAGCAAACTCTACCAAACTCTCTCATCTTGGTTTATAGATGGCTGCTGATGTGTACCTTTGTTTTCAAATGCCAACAAAATGAGCTTGCCAAGTGCTGCCTAAAAAGACAGTAAGGATTGTATCATTTTGTTTCCTGTAAACCTGTGAAAACATCATTTTTTTTATCATAAAATTTTAAAGTGAAATCCACACTGACAAATCTTTATGACATTATGAAAATGCGTGCCATTTCGACAAGAGCTGTAACTACATGCAGGTTAAAGCCAATGGTACATTCACAGCCTTAGAGAATATTCACAAAAATGTCTTTTGTTCACCTTAACATTTCAATACAGCGCCAACCGGCATGACTTTCAAACTCACGTATTTGAGCAGCCGGGAATTGAACCCAGGTCGTAGCAGTGAGAACTCCGAGTCCTAACCACTTGACTTCCAGGGATCCCTTCCTGTCCCTCATTTTCTTATAGATCAATAGATTAATTGCTATTCTGGTCCCAACGGCTCGCAAATTAGACAGCACTGATTGGGCGGCGCAGCACATCGCAGCATCGCATGCGGGCGCTCGTTCAGCTGCTCAAACGCTGCTGGACCACGCGTCTTACTTCCAATTCACATCCATTAGTTTGAAAGTCACAAAAAAGAAATGGGGAAAAAAAATGGAACATTTGTGGCCATGTACACAAATCTATTCTATTAAATTTTGTGAGTATGAGTACGTACTGCCGTGATACTGTGTGGATTACGTAGGACCGTACACTGCACAGGCAAGGCAAGTTTATTGATTGTCAATTCAAAGTTCTTCACACAAGGCATGTAAAACATTAGATAAGAAATACAGAATAAGATAAATAAAAACAAATAAAAAGACATAATACAGCATATAAGAGAGAATAAACAAAGAATTAAAATTGAAAAGAAAAAGAATGTATAAAAAGAATAAAGGTCAAGGTGCATAAGTGGTCAGAGTTGGGGCACTTCTGAGATCTTCTGGAAGTTTGTTCCAGCTATGAGTAGCATAGTAACTAAATGCTGCCTCACCATGTTTAGTTGTTCGTGTTGTTCATGTTGCCTGTAGGAGAGAACAATGAACTATTTGCAGTAAATCTGTCGCCAAGCAATGAAATACATTTGTAAAGAAGTTTGTAGGCAGAGCATCAAGGCAGCAGGTGGACATCTTAAGATTTAATAACATTTTTGTGCAGGCTTTGAATTCTGCCATGTTTACCAAGATACTTTTATCTGCATGTAGTGGCGGTACAATTGTTTTATTTGACATAGAACTATGGATGGCTTGTGTAATGCCTTGAATTTTATCTGGAAAATCTGAATCTGGAGTTTCATTTAATTCATTTAATTTCATTTAATTCAGACATTAATTCACACATTAATTCAGAAAATTCTTCAAATAAATTAGCAGAGTATGTTGGTGGCCTGTAAATAATTAGCAGTAGAGGGGAACATTTTAGTATAGCAGAAAGGTATTCAAAGTATAAAAAATCTCCAAATGATATCTGCTTGCACTGAAATACATCATTACATAAAGTGCCTACTCTGCCTCCTTTCTTACCAGCTCTAACAACATCCATAAAACTGAAGTTAGGGGGGACTTACTCAATGAGAATTGTTGCACCGCCATTTTTCTCCAAGGTTTCAGTTAAAAACATAAAATCAAGTTTATAAGTGATAATACAATTATTGATTACAAATGACTTGTTTGCTAGAGATCTAACATTAAACAAGGCTAGTTTTAGATTATTAGTGACAGGCCCTGAGACAGATTGTCCCCAATTGTCAGACTGTGTCACCCTTATCAAGTTTGATAAGTTGGCAGCATGGGGTGAGTACATGCTGCTTTCTCTACTACAACTCAAAACAGGAACGGGGAAGGTTACAGGCACTGATGTAAAGTCTCTTGGTGGTGGTAGTGGTCCTGTGATGTGGACATTGGGTCCCAGCTTGATATGAGAAATGTCAGGAGTGCCAGCTATGTTGCAGCAGGGACCCCTAGGCCATCAGTTGTTTGCTTCTCCAGTGTTGATATCAGCAATACTGGAGTGACACACTGTGCTTGATGCATCAAGCATAGATGAAGGCTGGGGGGAGGGGGGGACACTAAATTACACAGGACAGGACACTAAAGTGCACAGGACAGGACACTGCACAAGACAGGACACAAAATGTACAACCCTTTCTCGAGAAAGATCTACAGTGATATAACGCATAGCTGGATGGCCAGGGGCCTGCTCCTTTGCCTAGGCACGGGGCATTGTTTGCCTGCACTGTTAATTCAGACACATGTCCTTTGATGGGGCCCCATTTTGGAAGGCAGGACTCCTGCACATAATGAGGATGATCATTCTAGAAGCCTTCACGTGGTGATCTAAATAGAACACTCGTGCCCCGTTAGAACCCTGGAGGCCATGCTGATTCTACTATACAAACTATGGCTGACATATTGCCTGTCTGGTCAGAGGGAAAAAAAACAGCCCTCCAGCTAACCAATCTAAGCTGTCGCCAACACTGGTTTAGACCCACACTGAACCTGTAGCACATGCTGTGTCAGAGAAATCATACTGTTGTGAATGTGACTGTAAGCAGAGTTGGGAATGTCACCTTTAAAAAGAAATTTGGTACAGATAATTGATTTTCCGCTTACAATTTGGACTCAGTACTGCTGTTGGGTTGTCAGTAATTCCATGAGTACAACTCAGATTTAAAAATGTTTTTTTTTAAATGCTATCATCATCTACAATCATGATTTAACTAAAAGTAATCACCTATTTTTATTGTTTTATTATTTTTAAGAAATGCAAAATCCAATTCAGAATTAAACAGCAAAGTAGGATCCCATTCAGTTTTAAACTGTAATGAATTTCACACTGACACACCGTCATTAATCTGGACTCATAATCCATCATTGTCAACTGAGCAATGTGCACTTTACTGTAGTTTTGGGAATATATTATTTTTTCTCTGAGCCTCAGGCAATAATTTTAACAACTGTTGGTGGATTCTCAGATAGATAGAGTTGAAATCAATTCCCTCTGCACTGCCGAGTCTGCAGAAAGAATGTATTCTTATGTTTAAAATTGTTGGCTGTAAACTTTGGATAAACCAAACACTAAAATGCCAACCCTTCACAGAGTTTTGGAGCTCATGTTACACCAGTATTTTTTGCATTTTTGAGCTATTTATTGTTGCCTTATGTCAACCCCTGCTGTTATAAATGGATTCCATAGTTACCACCATACATTTTTGACAAATACATTATTTTTGCACCATTTGTGCTCCTCCAAAAACAGTACTTGCTAAAAAGTGATGTATCCAAGCTGTCACGTCTAACAACAACATTGTCAGTGAGAATCAACTTTGTTCAACATCGGTTGCCATGGTGTTGCTAATGCTAATGCGTTCCATTGCTAACCAGACCACCGGTTTCTGTTTGGAGAAAAATTGAGGGGGAAAGCAGGAAGTAAAATTGGCTGGTGTTTTAAACTGACCATTCTGCAGAATAGTTTATGGATAAGGTAGAACAAAAGTGCAATGCAGAAAATTGGAGAAAAAAAAAACAAACTACCTCCCCATCCATTAGCCTACTAGCTATGACAAAATCAGCAGCTTTAGCACTAATGTACCTCCAACATTTGAATTTACAACATGATGCGTACATAGGCAAAAGAGAAGGACGTATTCATTTTTGAGCACTTAAAATGTTTTGAGTACTTGATTTTTTGAGTACCAGAGCTACTGCACGATGTAGCTTCTCTTGCAACTGACCACTTTCAAGGCTGCTTTACTGCCTGTCAAGATAAATGACATTCATCCATATGTAGGTAAAATTTTAGAAGCTTCAATAAAAAGTTATTGCTCGGTTCTAACATGGTGACAGTATCAGGACCTCTGTACACCGTACAGTAGTACAGGATATGGGAGTGTAATAGCCATCGAGGTGCATGTCCCAATGGAAGAAGATCCATCATTCCAATGAATCAGTCATGATTCTCTGTTGGGTTACTATTACTATGTACATTATGATTGATGTAGCGTGCCCAGGAGGTGATGTGGTTGCGTTGGCGTACATGCATATGTGTGCGCATGTGTGCGCATGTGTTCGTTAGCGTGCGTGTGTATGCGAGAGTGTCGCTGCACGTGCCTGCATGGTAAAATGAATACATCATGCATACAAGCAAGCGGCCATATTTCAAAATCTGCATATCACACTAATGTCAGTTCACCACACGACCGCTCGAAAGGAAAATAATAGGGCAAAAAAAACGCAGCTCGGTCTCCCTGTTTTGAAAGGGAATCGCCTTTTTAATTTAGCATAAGATGTCTCTCAGCACAAAGAGCGATTTCCTCAGACTCTTTTTCTGCTTCATTTGCACTCCTCTCTGTTTTATGTCAAGCTCATCAATTTCTGCCCATGTCAAAAGCTCTTTGACTTTAATGGATTTTCAGGTAACGGGTTTTGTATTTAAAATAAGAGGATGCTCGTAGTCTTTAAAAGCCCAATTGCATGCCAATGGGAACAGTTGTATTCCAAACATGTTTAATACAGTAAGTTTACATAATATTTGCCCTGAGTTTTGAGTTATTTCTGTTTCATCAGAGTGTACAATGAAGAGTGTTTTGTATTTTTTTTGTATTTGAGATATTTATTTCAAATATGCAAAGCAAAGCAAACACAAGATTTAGGCCTATAGCCTTAACAGTCCTTAGTGAAAACGAAATGGAAATAGTAATAAATAATAAACACAATGGACAAACAAATCTTTTTTTTTTTTTTTTTTTTTGCATATTTGAAAAGGAGTGGGAAGAAGTTTACACTTATTTAATCCCACCCCTTTTCATTAAATCATAATTTAATCATTTAGAAACTACCTGTTCTAAAGAGTGACGTGAAAGGTGCAAACGGGAAAATATCAGAATCATTAAGAAATGTTTTCACTTTTATGTTGATTTTGAGCGTAAAGAGATCGATAACATTACTGCGAATGTTCTAAACTCGATAGTTGTTTTACTGCACACTTTTTTACTGTTGAGTCAAGTTAAGTATGTATTTAACAGTTTAACAATGACATTAAACTCAGCGTGTGAGTCTTTATTTGTCAACGTCCACCACACATGCAGAAAGCGGCCACACACACACACACACACACACACACACACGCACACACACACACACACACACACGATATGGTGGCTGGAGAAATTCGATCTCTGCATTTAACCCATCCTAGCTGTCCTTTCCTCCAGGGGGCAGTCTGTCTCAGCGCCCGGGGACCAGTTCCACTTGTTCCATATCATGATCGTGGACAGATTTGTTTTTAGTCAGGGGGCGGAGACCCCATGTGAGCACGGGGAGAACATGCAAACTCCACACAGAAAGGCAGGGAGATAACCCACCTGAGCACCGTGACAGTGTCGGCCCACATTCAAAAGTATCAAATTTAGACCAAAGGTCCCACCATACTTCACCCCAATCACACACACACACACACACACACACTCACATGTCTATGTCTTGTATTTCCTTATATTCCTTATATGAGGAAATATCTTATATCCTTATATTTCCCTAATATAGTCCACCCACACTAAATAAAGTTTAGTTTCAATAAAAAATTCTTAATACTCATTTGGCTTGATTTGAAATGAAAGGGTCAATTTGACCCAGAACAGAAAAGGTGTTTTGTCTCATATCACCCCATGAAAAACTAAATGTTCAAACTGTTTTCTTCTGTACATTGGCTAAAACTAGACATACATTAGTTTTACTTTTCATGTTATTTTATTACATTTGTTTCACATTTGGAAAACTAGTGAATTATCATAAGGGAACCATGATCTATGAGGGATGAAAAACACAATTGCACTAAATAGTGATTGAATTGGTAGTAATTGAGGTAAGGACAGTGTTTATTAGATTTTATAAAATTTTGGACAACTTTTGCTTGTTAAACATGCACTGGGTCATTTTGACCCGGGAACATTTTTTCTGTTCCTGACCATAGACTATATTTATATATGGATGACGTGTCTCCACTTCCTACTGCTATGCAAAAGTGAAGCCAAAAGTGAAGTCTTGTTTCCGGGAGCTGCCATCATGCTTGTGTGACGTAATTTGCAGCCACGGTCTGCGCAGTAGAGTCGGGCCCGCAGGACACGACCCCCTTTTCACCACCGGACTAGGGTGACCAGATCCCAACAAACCAAATGTGGGACAAAGAGTATGTTCGTGTGGGACAAAGTGGGACACGTTACCAACGCTGAGAGGGAGTCTAAAATGTTGATATAATGTCTATCTAAACCTGCACCTGACCCACATGTGCGCAGTTTGATTGGCATCAAACACAGCCCCAACCCCCCTGCTTTCTTCACAGCCATTGGATAAAAGTCAGATTTTAGAAAAGCGTCTGTCCTGCAGTGGTTTGACTTTTGAAAACTACAGCCAATCAAAATGCGAGACATCACCTCGGGAAGGGATAAAAATGCTGTGCAGTCCCACATAAAGCGGGACACCTGGTCACCCTACGCCTGAGGGAGGTTTGAGAGTGGCTGTCACGGCTGTCAATCATGATGTCGCACCCCCTTTTCGTATCGTCAAATAACTAATTAACTTTCTCCAGGCCTGAGAAGGACAGAAGAGTCCTGATCTTAGACATAAGTCTGAGTCAGTAGAAGCTAGATTTCACAACCAAATTCATGGTTGTGAAATCAAATGCTGAATCGAAGAACACACCAAGCTTTTTGGCAAATGGTTTAACATAAGGGGATAAAGGGCCCAGGTTTTGATTGACAATGTCAGCGGTGTTTGTGGGAACAGGTAATATAACCTCTGATTTGTTGTCATTGAGCTGAGGGTTTTGTGACAGACAACATTTGATATTTTTCAGACAATTGTACATGTAAATGGAATCAACACACATACAAACAAACACATGCACACATTAGAAAACCATGTCAGTTGTCGAGGGAGAGAGAGAGAGAGAGAGAGAGAGAGAGAGATAGATGATAGATAGATAGATAGATAGATAGATAGATAGATAGATAGATAGATAGATAGATAGATAGATAGATAGATAGATAGATAGATGGATCGTGGGTGGGTAGACTTGCAGAAACAAACATGCACACACACACACACACATACACCAGCCAATACATTTAACCACCAACAGCTCCTGTGGAGCTGAGTTGAGGTCTATGTTTGTACTAGACAGCTCCCAGGCATGAACATATTTACCATGTAAACCTATTATATCCCCCAAGCCATTGCTGTAAATAAGTTAGTGTTTGTAGCAAACTTGGTTTGATACGGGTTTAAACAGCTGAATGCACACACACACACACACACACACACAGATACACGGCCTGTTCAGACGTGGTGTTTTGTATAGAGATATATCCAGATTGTGTCTAGATCCAGTTGAGAAAGATTGCAGTTCACACCTGACATTAGAATGCGTTTCAGTGACAACATGTAAACAAGTAATGTGCTAAGTCTATGAAACCTCCTCCTGCTGTACAGTTTTACTTTAGCACAAGTAGGATTGACATACTTTTACATGAACTAATTTTACATGTACACAAAGATATTGCTTTGTGCATATTTAACCCGGGCAACGCCGGGTACATTGCTAGTGAGGAAATAAGCAAAGAAAACTGTCAAGTCTACTTGATGTTTGTGTGATGTTTGCGTTTGCATGATGAGTGGGGCCAACTGTCTCCTTTAGAGCATTGTACGAAGACAAACTACCGGACTGCTCATCAACAGTCTGTTCTAACCACACCTCCTGTTTTACTGTGGTCACAGTGGAGATGTACATGGTTTAGCTATTATTTTTGTGGTGGACTGGAGATGTAACGTGTCTGTTCAGGCTCCCAGTCATCATCATCCAGCTTCACTTAGACGTCGGAGCCCCCATCAGACTCAGCCGGGTCCGGATTTATCAGAATAACAAACGCGTCCTCCGCAGCCATGCTTGATGTTGTTAAATACTTATAGAGCCTGTAGAGTTTTACTGTTGTTTAATTTCCACTTGGGTGATTACATGTGTAAAATTAATTTTGGTAGAGAGCTGATGGTGCTCACTTTATCCATGGAAGAAATGCAGTGACTGTGGTATTCATGTGTTGTTGGAGGAAGAGAGGAGAGACATTTACATCAATCCTAACCCCACTTTATTTATCACACTAAATCCTTCATCATCTTCATCACGCTAATATTTTAGAAATACTTGGGTGATTGTATGTGTGAAATAAGCTTCGGTAGAGGATTGATAGTGATTCCTTATCAATGGAAAACAATGCACCAACCGTTCATGTGTTGAACATTTATACCTGGGTACCGACGCCAAGTATCAATGTTCTGTACTGTGGTCAACTGCTAAAACTGTATTTACTTTCCATATATATATATATTTTATTTTATTTTATTTTGTTTTATTTTTTCCAGCTTGCAGTCATTCAATGCAGTCAGGGACACATCTGCGTTCACACTACACTACACATGTGGACAAAGAGTGATCAGATCCCAATATCTCCTCAACACATTTTGGGTGCGTTCACACCTGTATTTAGAGCGGTCCACTTTTGATCGGACCAACCAGGTCGCATTTTAATGCCAGGTCTGAACATAATCTTGTTGTCTCCAAATGCAAAAATGAATATAACAGTTAGTTTATACGGACCATTTATAAAAGGCTGGGCTGCTGCGCTCATTGTATTTGAATAAAATGTGGGAGCAATCAAAAAGAACTACCTCCTCATCAATAAACCAGTGATCCCATCCATCTCTCCACAGCTATGATGGATAGATACGGTCCAGTCTAATTAAAGGATGAAATATGGAATAGGTTCAATTCATCAATTTTCTGTCATTACTATTACCCAGAATTCACTGTTAGTCCCATGTTTCCGTATCTGGGTTGCTCTGCTCTTCTGCATCTTTCAATCAAAAATGAAGGGAAAAAATGGTCTCAGTGGGAGATCTTACGTAGCTTATCTAGGCCAGACTTCTGGACTAATGGATGTGTGGTTGAGGTAGTTAGATTGAAACAGTCTTCTTGACTGACTGCAGCAGAGGATGTGGCATTAGGACAAACACACAGGGAGAGACCATTAAATGCCTTCCTAGCTAATCCTCAGCACACAGTACACAGTACAGATACATACACACACCCCCAGCACACAAACAACAACATGAAAACAAACAGACGTGCATGTTAGCACACACACGCGCACACACATTCAAACAAACACACACACACACACACACAATTACACATTAGTCACACACATACACAGTTATATATGCACGTGCATTCAAACAAACAGACCTACACATACAGAAAAAACAAACACGATGAAAAAAAAAAAGGAACATCTGCAAAGGCTCTCTCGTATTGTTTACCGGGTTAGCTGTGTTCCACACGCGCTGCATCACAAGGCCAGGGCAGAGCGGAGGCTTTTTCATGACCACTGTTCATGACAGGCTTGTCTCTGCATGGCAAAATATTTGCTCCCTTTGACATTGAGATCCATCACCATTTTCTGCACAGAGAGAGAGTGGGAAGCAGAGAGAAAAGGAGAGGAGTAGCATAGTAATGCTTGTAGCAAATCCATGGCCTCGGTATTGATGAGCTTTTCACTGTTGCTGTCTTCATCACGGGACGTACTGAAAGAGATTGGAGACATAATGACTGCCTGTCAAACTGCTCAAACAAACAAGCCAATCAGATCACAGTCAGTGAATATAAAACGACTCACCAGGGTTCCCATCAATTCATGTCCACTACGTTGCATTCCATTCCATAAAAACAAATTGGTGTTTTCATTGGTGAGTTTTCTGTGTGTCAGGGTGCATGCATGCGTTGTGTGTGTGTGTGTGTGTGTGTGTGTGTGTGTGTGTGTGTGTGTATGTGTGCATGTGTGAATGCTTGTGTTCATCTGCATGTAAAGTGGGAAATCTATTATACAAGAGAACAAGGTCTTGTTTTACACAAAAGAGAACAGTAGAGTAATGCCTCAGGCTCAAAGCAGTTACATTATCGGGGCTGTTGAAGGAGTAGCGCACACTAGCATGGACCATTGCAATCTTTTTCCCTGTAAAATTATGCATAGACTAAAATGCTGTGAATTTATATGATGCACAATATACTAACGGTATGACTTTTAATGCTCCTCCACAGCAGGAGCTTTTAACCTTGAAATGGCAAAAAAAAAAAAAAACTGCTGTAACAAACTTTATAAGCATCTCTGAATTTAAATGTAATTCTTCTAGTTTAGTATCTTTGCTGTTAAAGTTTCTGGGGGAAGTTGCGCTCATTTTTTGAGGTTGGAAGAATATCCGCTTTCAGTGTTTTTGAATCTATGTAATGGTCTCTGAATCTAATGGAATGTTTACCTTTCATGTGTTCCATTTCAAGTGGAGTAGCACAGACCAACGTAGTCGCAAATGTAGGAGTACAACAGGCCATTGAGTAGATTAATCTGTGTGCAATTCAAATTGTGTCATGCACTTCCTGTAAAATACTGTCATCTCATCGTTTGCGTGTAATTCACGTCGTTCTCTTATGTCAACTGAAACAATTCCTGCCTCAGTTTGAGAGTTGGGATTACAATGAAGGAGGAGTTGAAAGACGATAGTGCTTACAAAAGGAGATGCGTGGAGAATATTGAAAGAGTTTACATTCAAAGGCAGCCATTCAAGCAAGAAAGTATGGAGAGGAGCTGCTAAATATGTTTTTTTTTTTAAGGGGCGGGGAAAGTGGTCATAAAAAGAAAAGGATATATACGATGAAACGCGCACCAGGTTTGTGTGAGATGTTGCTAAAGTTTCTGCCTGATCAACCAATCAGACAAAACAACAACCAAAAAAACACTTTTGAGTCATTTGCCCATCGTTTCCATTTGTTAGTTGTGAACATTTAACGGCAGGCATCAAAAGAGCGGATACTGGTGTGCCAGGAGACCAGGAAAAGGCACGCATATTCATGTATGCATCCACAAATTCAGGAATGTGGAAAGACACTCACATAATCACACACACACACACACACACACACACACACACACACACACACACACACACACACACACACACACGCGCGCGCAAAGACAAACAGCATCATGAATAAGCTCCTTCATCAATCAGAACTTTTTGTGTAGTTCAGCAGCTCATGCATACAGCATCAGTGAAACCCTCATGGGAACCGTCACACTTTATGCTGTGATATTTAGCCTTTAAAGATGCACTGGGCTGGGGATAAAGTGCTGGATTATTCGAGTATTGCTGAAAAGACAGTGGTATTTGCAAAGGATTTGCAGAGGTGAGTCAGGGGTCGTACCACATGATGGTCTGTTCTGCTTGGCAGTGAGTCTAACCTTTACTGCGCTCCATTAGCAGCAGAGACACTCTAGGTGGAACAGGGGCGGTAGAGAAGAAACAGCTGGACTGATTGCTACCCTCTTTGGTATTTAGCATTGTGAGGCAAATTAGCCTGCGGGGATTTTCTACATGCAGCGAGTTCAAGGGCCAGTCTTGGTTTGTGAGTTCAAGAGTTCTTTTTTGTTACATATTCATCGCAGTTTTATTTCTGACAAGGCGTGCAGGCACGGCTACGGATAGGCATCTCTATAGATGTGTGTGTGTGTGTGTGTGTGTGTGTGTGTGTGTGTTTGTGTGTGTGTGTGTGTGTGTGTGTGTGTGTGTGTGTGTATCGTATGTGTGTGTGTGTGTGTGTCTGTGTGTGTGTGTGTGTGTGTGTGTGTGTGTGTGTGTCTCTGTGTGTGTGTGTGTATCTGCATGTTTGTGTG
>OMKK01039161.1:0-14084 GCA_900302305.1 Polymixia japonica | reverse complement strand
TATAGAATATACTGTCACTGTTTGTTCTATATAGAATATACTGTCACTGTTTGTTCTATATAGAATATACTGTCACTGTTTGTTCTATATAGAATATACTGTCACTGTTTGTTCTATATAGAATATACTGTCACTGTTTGTTCTATATAGAATATACTGTCACTGTTTGTTCTATATAGAATATACTGTCACTCTTTGTTCTATATAGAATATACTGTCACTGTTCTATATAGAATATACTGCCACTGTTTGTTCTATATAGAATATACTGTCACTCTTTGTTCTATATAGAATATACTGTCACTCTTTGTTCTATATAGAATATACTGTCACTGTTTGTTCTATATAGAATATACTGTCACTGTTTGTTCTATATAGAATATACTGTCACTCTTTGTTCTATATAGAATATACTGTCACTCTTTGTTCTATATCGAAAATACAGTACTCTCACTGTTTGTTCTATATAGAATATACTCTCACTGTTTGTTCTAGTCACGCTATCCACTTTTTTGAGCATTGCTTAGACCAGAGCAAAATTGTTATTATAAGCACAACTAGGAACCAAATTCACTTTGGTGAAAGGAGAGACAAACTTCCTGTAATATTTCGATCCAATATTTAGCCAACATCACCTGTTTATTAAAATGAAAAGAATGAAAATTATGACAATTTGCACATTTTCATGATTCATTTGGTTTTCATGTTGTATTCGACTGCCGAAATTCCCTCATTTGTCTGTTAAACAACAAGCTTCCTTTCCTCTCTTGTGATTCTTATCTGAATTTAAGAATGTGATTTTTCAGATTTGTATTTTTTCTTTCTGATCTGATATTACTTTTTTCTCTTACTTTTGTGTACCTGATCACATCAGTGTTTTGTTTTTTCCAAGATGTACATTATGAATTATTCTGTTTTAATCTGCAAAGACCAGACTGCTCTGTCCACATCATCATTGTTCTTATAATGTGTTTCATTTTGTGTCATTTAAAACCCAAAGATCAAATTTCACAGTGAGTATTAGGTGTTGTTTGTGTTGTATTAGAGTATTTCTCTGTAGTAGCAGAATATCATCTTAACGATTCCCCTGGTTTTTCCCCTGCTCCTTTCACTATGCTCCCATACATTCCCCTGTAGAACCTTAACTTAGTTTTAGTTCAACTGTCTTGAAATGGTGTTGAGAAAACACCGTTGTGGAAATTCCTATTTTTCATGAACTAACCTTTTTGTGCGTAACTCCCCTGATATGTGAATGCATCATTCCACCTCAAGCTAGTAACTGTGGATGTGATTTGTTCAGAATAGGAACAGTATTCCAATTTAACTTTGAAGTATACCGTGTTAGTGTTAGAAAGGTGTCACTTCTAAAGTGAATTGTGCTGTATGCAACACAGAAGAGACATATTACTCTACGATATTACTGAGCACAGACCCCCATGCAACTGCTCTGAATCAAATCACGCCATACAAAAAGAACAGTGGCCAACAAAGAAAACGTTAAAGCGATTATGATTGATTTCCACCCGAACATTACTATCTCTCCATAATAGGAGACAATGATACATGAATCACGCTGAGATGTTTAATTTAGAGTGTTTTTAAACGCGGTATTTCACGCCTGTGTTTTCCAGATCAAATCGGAACGATGAGAACGTGAGAGCCTAGACGAGCGACGTCACTGGAACCATAACAACGGAAGAGTCTTGTACCAATCCCCGCATTGTAAAACACACACACACACACACATATATATATATACAGTATATTCACACCACATGCCACAGATTGTTGTTGTGAGTCATTTTAGGAATGAGGGGCTGACCTGGGCCACACCAGTTTTAAAAAGGCGGTTTTCAGAGGTATCACGGTAAACTGTCATTTTTTTATTGTTGTAGTCTGATGGTTCTTTTGTCTGAGAGTAGTCTGTGACCCAGGTGAAATCTGAATGCATGCTGTCGTTATCTGGCTAACGGCTATCACAATGGAAGCCACCGCTACTGCTAATGCCAGTGGTTGTGATAGATGGGGTAATTGTGACCTCCAATTTTAGGCAATATCCATCTTTCTTTAGGATGTTAATTGAAGTTGACTTAATATTACTTTGTCTTAAATTGTGAAAAATGCATTTGCCCCCTATAAATAGAGTTAATTGATCTGTGTGGACCAGAGATCGTCATCATGCATTCCATTTCACCACGGCATAAAGTACACTACACTTGTACGTAGAACCATTTCACTATTACTTGAAAGATCACAATTACCTTTACTGCAGCTAATACTTCATGCAGCTCAGTTCATGTACTATATGTCTTATCTATGTTTCTTTTTTGGATTAGCTGTGAGTAATGTTTTATAGTAGTGTTTTGAAGATTGGAAATTGTAATCAAACAAATATTCTTTTGAACCTAATAGGCTGATTTTGTTTAATTAAGGCTCAGAATTCATAAATAGTTGCATCTCTTAGCTAGAGCTAGTGATACATAAAATGTCAAAATGAATACTAGCCATGAAAAAACGCCTATCTCTTTCTTCTCTTCAAATATAATTTACAGTGAGTGTTTTATAAATGCCTTATTTCATTAATTAAAATAAAGAACAAAATTTGTACCAACTGAAAGAACCAACACATTACACAATAAGAGGTCTGTATTTAATTTCCAGGAATCTTATCAAACGTCTTTTGTTAACTTTAGGACTGAATGCTGTCACAAGTCTGTTTAATGTAATTCTGCCGCACTGCTTTTACTTTAATTTAAATTTCTAGTTTATTAGCTCACTTTTATTTAACAATTTACATATAGTTCCTCAACATAATCTGTATGTGCTCAGCAGGTCAGCATCTGTTGGTTGCAAAGCATATCGAGACCAGCTATTATCTCAGACTGGAAGGGCATAAAGCTAACCCTTCTCTCTTGTTTCCAGAAAATAAAAATATATGGACAAGACAATGGTGATAGTTGATAGTTCTTAAAGGTCCTATTGATAACATTTTATGTAGATGAATAATTGAAAAAAATAATACATCCACAGAGCTTTTGGAATGGTGCGGAATAAAAGTTATCGCTTTTCCTAAAAAAAGAAAATATTATGATTGTGAATTAATCATTTTAAAAACATTTGTAGGGTACAAAATGAATGTTTTGTTTATCTCTGTGTAAGATGTATGACGCTTGGTTCCTGTTTCTAACAAGGCTTATGAGCCAATAGTATAACGACATTGGTATCACATGGTGTCTCTGTGTCAGCAATCAAGAGTAGTAGTTGCCAGTTGGCTATTAACTATCTTAGCTTAATTGTCCGAACAACAATGACCCATAAAATTACAATTCGGCATATTTAGACAAAATCAAAAACAACTACCAACAGCCATAGTCCTTACAACCTTAATTGATATGTTGTCAAAATTAGAAAAATAACAGCAGTCCACAAGGAGCTATGTTAGCATTAGTGACGGTTGCAACCAGTTACCTAAAGTTATAGTTCCCTCAAACAATGTATAACGAAGTTTCGCACCAGAGGGGATTTAGAAGTAGTTATACGCCGTATACCTGCATATACCCTGCACTACACCACTGCTTAGATGACAAGTTAAACATTATGTAAAGCTAGCTAGCCATATCCCAAGATTACCATACATTACATTACATGAATCTTGAAACACCACCGCACAGCGTAGCCTAAATCTATAGCTAATGTATAGTTACATGTTGCAAAATGAATTCATTACTGTACCACGAAATATTTATCACTTGACATGACTGAGTCTGTCTGAGTCTTACTCCACTCGACTATGAAATATGCAGGTTGTGCAACGAACTGACAACCACTTGAGGGGTCATGTGCTTCGAGCAACAGCGGTTGCTGTTGTCAATAGCACCTTTAACTGAACTCTCCTTTATTATAGGATCAGTTTTAAAGCTGAAATTCAACTAAACCGAACCCCAATTTAATTTATGTATTTAAGTTATTGTTAATGTCCTAATACTAAAATACAAATTTACTACAAATCAAATGTTCCTGAAATACTATGTTAATAATGCTGCCCAATAAGACCACAGAGCTGCTGTAACTGACATTTTTCATCATTTTGCCTCTATGGTGTGTTATTTAATTTTGTGTAAACACTGTTTTTTGACACATCTCTAAATCCCAATTTTCACAAGTATCAAACTCTGTAGTAACTGCAAAAACTGAGGAGAAACCAGGTAAAAGGCAGTAATAATAACTGTGAAATTACTGTTTTCAATTTTCCCAACTTTAGTTGCCGCACAGTGAAAGGCCATTATGTCCAAGAGAAAGCATCGTCAACCAGCAACTTTTCAATTGCTGGTTGAAGATACATGCTGTTTGTTTGCAATTGGTTATTCTAAGCACTATAAATTGATGTTAATGGTAGGGAAGTACCATTGTGTATCTTTACATTCAAAGGGTAATAAATGTTTACTACCTATTAAATGTAGAGAGAGGTGAACTTGTGTATTGTGGATGTCCTGCAGAAAAGTTGTATCTATGTTTGTTTGTTTATTTATTTATGTGTCTGTAATTTGACATCTGTTGTTGTTGTTTTTTTTGTCTGTTTTTGTTTTGTCTTGTATTTGGGGGAAAAAAAATTCACCCGGGGGCCGAGCCAAACCAACCAATGTGTCACTGGAAAAAAACAAAACATTGTTTGTCACTAAAACGTTGACTTCCAGAACACACAAGGTTTACGCAGGACTCTGCTGATGTGTTATTCCTTAGATCTTAGTTCACACAGTATTAGGGCTAGGAAATATATCGAATTCTAGCTCTTTACTGAGCTTTGAAAATCTTTGAAAACCGCTCGGACACGGAATAGAAATCATTTACGTCTCCACGTAATCTGATACGTCATCAGGAGACAACCTCCTTTTACGTCAAACCAAGGTTTATGTCACTGTAGTGTCACCAGATAGAAACCGGAGTTGTTATGAGTACTGTACCCTCTCAGTTCTACACCCACTATCACTGGAGCAGCTCTAGGCTTTGCCTTTCATTGACATCGTTTGGAGAGACTTGTCCAAAGACTCCCAACACAAACCCACCACTTTAAAACCGTGGACGTTCTAGACCCGAAGCCACCTCCGTCGTCATAAGGACACAGTCAACCTCCATAACGCCTATGAAATAGAAACGGTTTTGTCATAATGAAACGCAGAGATTGAACTCTCTGACAACGCGAGTAAAACGCATTCCTCTTGGCTTTGTGCATCAAGTAGGGCAGAGCTACTTCGAGACGAATTTGAGCAAAGATATCTTGTGCTGGAATCTGAATCGAGCTGCTGCCTGTGCAGCATCATCTCACATTTATAAAAGGCAGTAAAATGCCACTGTTAAAATAGTGCAATGAAGCAGACGTTTATAGATAAACCTCGTTCAGATATTCTATATTTTCAAATGAGCTGTATATATTGTATGTATTACATTGTATGACAATTGATTGTCAAATAATAAAATTTAAGAAAAAAAAACAGACTCTGGGAGTTTCTATCTATCTTGTGGAAAATAGTCTCGTTTCCTCTCCCTGTGGCAGTAACAGCTGCTCGTTAGTCCTTAAGCCCCTCCGCATCTTAATTGATTAACTATAATTAGGAACATTCTATGACAAGTTCAACAACTTGTGGTACATTTTTTTTTTTTATTTCTTTGTCAAACTGGTTCCTAGATTAATTTAATGAGGATGATTATGTGATTAGGGCCATCAACCCCCAAAACACACTCTGGCTCAGCGTACAGTGTTGTGAAGGTCTACAGCTTGAGAGGTGCGGCTCTCATGTTCCAGCCATCTGTGAACGACTCAATTAGAAGACATTCTACCAATGTTCTGGAAGTTTGAGGTTTATTGGTGTAATCAGTTTTATACTGTTTAATTGCCATTCGGCAAAGGCACTTTTTAAGAAATCCCTCTCATTCTTTTTTCTTGGTACTACTTAACCTTTCAAATTCAAATGTTCTCTTTTGATACAATTTGTATTTTTTTGTGTGTTCTGGGAAAATGAGATGGGAGTCAGACGGTCCCCTAACATTTCAGCTTTTACACAATCTACATCCCATACCTGTCCATTACCGTGACACATTGTTTTTTTTTTAAAGATTTGGAATCTTCATGACAAATAAACCTTTCAAGTAGAATCAAATGACATTGATACAGAGTGTATGGATTGCTTTTATGTAATGCAAAATCAACTACAGCAATAGTTGCTTTCGCCTTACATAAGAGCAATTCATACACTCTGTATCAATGTTGGCCTGCTGAGCTGCTGTTCAAATGATGGCCTCTATCCGTGGTCCTGAAGCTGTTCCGGTGCCTTGCCAACACGGGGCGCTATGCATGTGTGGAGGTTTAAATTAATTTATCTCTCTTTTGCTTGATGAGCAAATATCTTACCCAGTCCTCTGTGACTTTTAATGCGCGCGCGCGTGTGTGCGTGTGTGTGTGTGTGTGTGTGTGTGTGTGTGCGCACCAGGGAGTTTTGATCTCCTAATACTGAAGCGTGGACTATATATCATTAAATGTATCTCCGCTGCTTCTCGGGCCACGCCGGCCCATCCTAATTGGTTGCCTGTCAGTTTTGACGAGGAAGAATTAAACTACTTCGGGCAGACGAGGCCATTAAACGGATACAGCTCGTTGATATCCAAACGGTAAGGCTCGGGGAAAAGGTTCAGCTGCTGAAAGGTGGAGAATGTGTCATGGTGTGAATTATTTCAAAGACTAATTGTGTTGTAGTTTAGCTTAAACAGCCCGGATAACTATCTTTAACTTCTTCTCCAGCCGGTTTAGTTATAATCAGTGACGTTTTTAAAAGGGTAAAAGAATCCCCATCTCCTTCCCGTCATGTGCGCCCACGGCGCTATTGTCTAGTGTGCCGTGACGCGTTTCCCCACTATACTCATTAAAAGGCACGTTGGGTCTTCTCTGACGTTTGCGCGTGTGTATCAGTAGTCTGACGGCACCTGCTCCCTTATAAGTCCCAGTCACATGGACCATCTCTCCAACCTTTTACTTGATGGTTTATCGCGGAGCGGGACGCGGACCCTTCATACTGTGGTTAAGGACAACTATTCTCTGTTCCAAAGGAGTGTTTTCTGCCCGAAGTGCCCGGTACATGACTCTAGGAATACTTCAGGTAAGTTTTTTCATTTTCAGCATTTATCATTGTCCGTCGAAGGAGATTCCATCAGCGTTTAACAGACTTCGATATTTTAACGCCTCGCACGTAAAAACAAAAACAAAAAAAGGACATCTTTAGTCGACAATACATTTTCTGGAATATTATTTGGACGTAAGAATGTTTTTTAAGTTAAAAGTGGTCACAATGGTACTATGAAGGCTGTGCGTAATTTGCGCAATTTACGCGCGGCCGTATCCTTGGTAATAAACGGTCGGAGCGACAACGATAAACTCACGAGTGAAAGTAGATATTAATTATTATTGACAGTTCGGTTTTTATCTTTAGTCGTTCGGTTCGGAGATGTGTATTTAGGCTACGACGCGTTGGAGAACGTCTCTTTGCGCACCACGCAGGTCTCCATGCCATCCCGTTCCTAGCGACAGAGCAGCGCTTGGCCCGGCGGGAGCCACGATGACCATCCACGTAGAGGGACTTGTGGCCATCGCGCTCTTCTACCTACTCATCCTTTGCGTGGGCATCTGGGCGGCGTGGAAGAACAAGCACTCCGGGGAGGCGGAGGGCACCGACCGAAGCGAAACCATCATGGTCGGCGGGAGGGACATAGGATTGTTCGTCGGTGGATTTACCATGACGGGTGAGTCTGTGCCCAATCACGCAATGACATTAGATTCTCAAAACGGCCAAAATTCAATTCAAGCAGCCTGAGTAAACAAGTCTATAATATAAATCTATAATTTTGTGATAATGACACAACACCAAAAACTATTTTGTTTTTTTCTAGATTTTAATTAAGTTTGACCTAGGCCTCTTGTATGCACCTTGCCAACTTGATAATACGTGAGCCTTCAACAACTGACATTTTCTTTGTGGATTTTTAGCGACCTGGGTGGGAGGAGGATACATCAACGGCACGGCTGAGTACGTGTACCTGCCGGGTTACGGCCTGGCTTGGGCGCAGGCTCCTTTTGGATACGCGCTGAGTCTTGTTCTGGGTGAGCGACGCGCCGCGTTGACCTTGACAAAATCCCAATCAATTTATACGTTTCAAAAGTTGAATGACCTCGAGAGCTATATAAATACACATATAATACGCACCCGTGTTGTTATATCACCTGTACGTTGTGCGTCCCCCGTCGCAGGTGGTCTCTTTTTCGCCAAGCCCATGCGTTCCCGTGGTTACGTCACCATGTTGGACCCGTTCCAACAGCTGTACGGGAAACGTATGGGCGGACTGCTCTTCATACCTGCACTTATGGGTGAGATCTTCTGGTCTGCTGCCATCTTATCCGCCCTTGGTAAGTTCATGGGGATATATGTCCCCAAATATGCCCATGTGGTTATAGCCAATAACAATGTGTGTGTGTGTGTGTGGTTATAATATTTGCCAAACTTTTTGTTACTGACCCCAGGTGCCACTCTGAGTGTGGTTGTGGATATCAATATCAAGATGTCAGTGGTTATCTCTGCGCTCATTGCTATCTTCTACACCCTGGTCGGAGGACTGTACTCTGTGGCCTACACCGACGTGGTGCAGCTCTTCTGTATCTTTCTGGGCCTGGTAGGTTCACTGCAGAGCAGAGAGCGAGAGTAACTGATTCCATCTACAGTCACTGTTCTTGAGAATATTGTTTCTCTAACACTGCTTTGTTGTCATGAGCAAAAAGGAACTACCCCAAGACGCCTGAGTGAAAATAATATCAATTTATTAGCAAGAACCAACATAGTGGAGTGGCCACTCCACTTCATAACATCCCTTTGTCAGATATAACTTTAAACATTTTTTAAAAAAATGCACTAAACAGAGGCAGAAATACAGGCCCACGCCAGCTGGCAAGGGAGTAATCTCACACAGAAGAACTGTGTGAAAGCAGGCCTGTAAAAACGAAGCAGACATTATGAAAGAGGAAACCACGATAGGGTATAATTTGAGACCGAAGACATGTAAACGTTAGACGTTTACCATTAAGCCTACAGCTCTGCTCATAGAAGTGTGTTTCTGCCTGACTACAGTGGATCAGTGTTCCGTTTGCTTTGACCAATCCGGCGGTGACGGACATCACGGTTACGGCAGTGAAGCAGGTGTACCAGTCGCCATGGCGAGGAAACATCAACAAGACTGACACCTGGGTCTGGATCGACAATTTCTGTCTACTGGTAAGCATAGACATTATAACCACTGTGAATGAACGTTTTACATAATCTAAAGCTATTCAGCTGAGACAAGCACTTAAAGTAAAGGTTGAAATTTAAATAAAAATGTTAAAGTTTAAACCTAATTGGTTATATTGGTGAGTTGTAATGGATTTCAACCGAACTAAATCTTGCTAGTCTTATCTCTTTTGATGCGAGGAGGCCTATTTTTCGATAACCTTTCATGTTTTTTTTTATTATGTTAATACGTTCAAGATATCCTTTAGTTCTCCGAATCTTACATGGGTTTTTATTTAGATGCTTGGAGGAATCCCCTGGCAGGTGTATTTCCAGAGGGTCCTGTCTGCCTCCTCGGCTACCTACGCCCAGGTCCTCTCCTTCCTGGCTGCTTTCGGCTGCCTCGTCATGGCTGTGCCCTCTGTCCTCATAGGAGCCATAGGGGCCTCTACAGGTTAGAGGAGCCCGGGCCCCATGCTTTCACGCACACAGACACACGCACACACACACACGCACGCGCACACGCACACACACACACACACACACACACACACGTGCTGGGATGTATATGTTTGTGTATGTATGTATTTATGTATGTACTGTAGTGCGTGCGTGCGTGTGTGTGTGCGTGCGTGCATGTGTGTGTGTGTTTGTTTTTGGGGAACCTCAGGTTAGATCCATGTTGCCCTTAGATCTAAGAGAGCCTGGTAAATAGCAGCTGGTTCACCACATCAATAATGAAGCAGCAATCCATCTAATAACCATGGTGCTTCTGTAAATATTACATTAGAGGGAAGCAAGGGACCAAATTAGGGGTTTGATCTCAGATTTTTCAATATCAAAGTTTTTCATGATACACTGAATACACACTAACTCTATTTGCTCAGGTACAATTTAATATGCATTAGTCATTACTAAACTGAAATGCCTAAATTTACTAGGTTTACAAGATATCGTAGCAACTACAATAATCTATTTGTTATATACTCTAGTGACCTAGTTTATTTCTGTCTGTAAACAATTCATACATAGAACATACAAAGCGTTTTGGAGAGGATTTCATATTTTGAATAAGCATTGGTTTATAATGTCGTTATATTTCAGTATTCCAAACATTTCAACTCCGGAAGATCTTATTTCTTGAGGGGTTTGGATAAAACGTTTCCCACAGTTCACAGAGTTACCTGTTAAATATAATTTAATTTTAATACTTTAATTTAATATTTTGTTAATTGTTGTATACAGCCCACTGTGTTTATCGTGGGTCGTTTTGAATGTGTCTAAAACACGCGTTGCATCTCTCCGTCGGTCAGACTGGAACCAGACGTCCTACGGCGCCATTCCTCCCAAAGAGAAGGACGAGGCGGACATGATCCTACCCATAGTGCTCCAGCACCTTTGCCCGCCGTTTGTCTCCTTCTTCGGCCTGGGTGCGGTGTCTGCGGCCGTGATGTCATCGGCCGACTCGTCGATCCTTTCAGCGAGCTCCATGTTCGCCAGGAACATCTACCAGCTTGCTTTCCGACAGTCGGTGAGTTCTTCCGCGTCGAGTCGGGGGGCGAGCGTCCGGCAGTGAGGCGTACGATATATACAGTATATAGATGTGTTTGAATTTGCGTGTCCCTACATGTCATAATCCTATCTCCGCCCATCTCTCTCTCTCTCTCTCTCTCTCCCTCTCTCCCTCAGGCGTCGGACCGCGAGATCGTGTGGGTGATGCGTATCACAATTTTTGTGTTCGGGGGTCTGGCCACGCTTATGGCATTGGTGACCGGGACGGTGTACGGCCTGTGGTACCTGAGCTCAGACCTGGTTTACGTCATCATCTTTCCGCAGTTGATCAGCGTGCTCTTCGTCAAAGGCACTAACACGTACGGCTCGGTGGCTGCCTACTTTTTCGGCATGGTGCTGCGTATAGGCGGAGGCGAGCCCTACCTTCAGCTGCCGCCGTTCATCTACTACCCTGGTTGGACCATTGAGCAGCGGGTGCACCACATGACTGGAGAGATGGAGGACGTGGTCATCCAGAAGTTCCCTTTCAAGACGGTGTCTATGCTGGCCTCCTTCCTGGGCAATGTTTTCTTTTCTTACCTGGCCAAGTACCTGTTCGAGAGCGGCAAGCTGTCGCACAAGTACGACTTCCTCGACGCGGTGGTGTCCAAGCACAGCGCGGAGATGATGGACAAGACCACGCTCGTGTCCCGCGGCAACAACATCGGGCTGTCGGAGATGACGGCCGTCAAGCCCAGGCTGAGCGTGACCTTGGCGGCGGCCTTCACGCGCCGCGACACGCTGCCCACTGAAACCGTGGAGGAAGAGGAGGAGTCCAGCCCTGACTCCTCCCACCATGACGAAGAATAATAGACTCAGGATGTGAATGAACTGAACTTGTAACTAGGAGATAACTAGTTTCTCTATCAGATATTCCAACTACAACAAGAGTTGCGATAACAGACAACAGATTAGCAATCATTCTTCTTTGGGACTATATAATACAACACTTCTCAGCTTCTGGTGATCGGATAATAACCACATGACAGGATACTTACTGTGCCAGACTGTTTCGCTGTCTTGCTCACACACACACACACACACACACACACACACACACACACACACACACACACACACACACACACACACAGATAGCGTGATGCATATCCATCTCCCTGGATTAGATCAAAGACACGGCGGAAGTCAAATATGTTCAAAGACCTGAAACGCATTTAATTTGATCAATTTGTGTTTTTCCATCATGAACCGTGGGAGAGTGAATATATCGGAGATGACTGGAGATAATGGATCCAGACGTATGGTAGATGTAGGAGAGGATCTAGTGAAGGGAACCGTCACAGTGTCTGATCAGAAACAATGTATCCCTCTGTCATCACTACTAATGGAACAGATGCCAGGTATGTATGCGAATGGACTGACAGCACAGATCTTACTTAATATAGTAGTATAATCAACCATTAGACACAGCAATAACATATGCACATACTTTAATACACGTACAGTAAGTACCAGTGAAATTCGATTCTGAAAGATCAAATCCGGTCTGGTGCACACAGAGAGATGGACAGAAAGAAGGGAAATATCAGACAACAGCGTAGTTTAATTTTAATGTTTCATTTTATGTCAGTTAAACGTAATGTGCAAGTACATATGCTTACGAAATTCATATTAGTAGCATTACATTAATTAGCTATTAGCTTCAATATAAAATGCAATAAACACTTAACAAATACTTTATTATGTCATATACCGTGAAATCAGACATATTACCTAGAAGTCAAATTTTGTTGTTTAATATATTTTTTTGACATGGCACTTTCCTGTATTTTATTCACATGTATATTACTAATTCATGCCAATGAACACAATATGACTGTGAAACAATTAAAAAAAACAATCCACATGTCATGCCGTGCTAAGTGGAAATGATACAGTAGTAGTGACAGTAGTTGACTTTAAGCACCAAAAAAATCCACTGCTAATGTTGTCCTTAATGTCAGCTGTAGAAGAAGAATTTTATTTCATACTAAGAATCAATGTAAATTGAATCAGATTACAAAGTGTTTAAAGTTATCTTGTAATCAATTGCCTTAATGAAACTGATAAGAAGAGGTCCGGTTTTTGTCCCTAGTGTTGACTGTACTGTTACTGTGATTTCAAAATCAAACTACAGTGAACAAAAACTTGAATATGAATGTAACCTCTACAAATGATCTAATATCATCAAATAGTGTACATCTACAGCTGTTTGTGTATGTTTTGTTTGTGATTTGCAAAGTCAAATAGTAACTGTTGCAGCAAAATTTTTAGGGACTGGTGCCAATTTAGAAAATGTAATTTATTTGTAACTACAGCATACAACGTACAGTTTATTTTCTCTGTGATGTGTGTGTAAAGAATATATATACAAATTATGCTGGTGAAAATTATTCATGATAGATCAAAGGAGGCTGTCGAAACCTTAATTTATTTTTGATGTCAAATAAGATTAAAAAATAAAAATGAATAAATTATATTATTTCAGGATAAAATATATGTTGGTATATATACATTGGTATTAGAAGAACAACTTAAAATCATTATCCCACATTTTTTGCTGACTGACTTTTATATATATATTTCATAATATTATAGAAATAGAATATGCTATACAAATATGCTTTAATAATATCATATTTTATAATATGACCATCTTATTACCATGGTTTTAATTCCTCACTGTTCAATTACATGTTTACTATTTTCCTTCATTTCCATTCCATCTATTTTAGTTTTGTCTTTCTTTTATCATCTGCTTTCTATCTGTTGACGCTGAGCCTTCAAGAGCACTGAGACTCTATGTTTAGCAGCACGTTTCTGTTGATGGTAAAGTGTGTATTATTAGATGATGTCTCTAATCAAGATGTCTTGGCGTAAGGTTAAGCTGCAAAAAAAGTCTGAAGCATTTGAAGACCTAACATTGCCCGTGATATAAAGTTTCTTTATGATTTTTTAAAATCGCCTTGCTTTAGAAGAGGGAAGTGGTGAATCGGCGGCCTGTCCAAGCTTATTCATCTCGGTTAGACCCTTCGGCCAGTGGCATGGTTAGACAAAGAGAGAGAACATGGCGGAAAAACGTGACTGAAATTACAATCGCATGGCTTGCATCTTTGTCCCCCTTCATAGCTGCAGTGAAAAGACTGTATCTTAAAATAGCTCTCTCTGGTTATTTACATTAACTTAAGTGCTGCGCTCTCTCTCGTCTGGGACTTGGGGTTGGGGCGGCAG
>OMKK01039118.1:3006-13204 GCA_900302305.1 Polymixia japonica | reverse complement strand
AATAATAATAATAATAATAATAATAATAATAATAATAATAATAATAATAAAATCTATATAGGAAAAATGATAAAATGGTTTCTCACATGAGTTCTGAAACATGTGGACTTGCATCTCAACCAGAGGGAAAGATTGTCTGAAACTATATGTCACTGAGGTTTTCTTCTTCTGGAAGATCTTGGTCACCTGATGTGCAGCATAGATAAAGGAAGCGTTTATTCTTGGCCAATTTCCAGGACCCGTTCATTGACACCTATTTCTTAACAGAAGCATATACCGTTGCTTAAAAGGTGACATTCTTTCTTACCACAAGAAGGTCATTAAAGAGGAAGACCTCTCTTTGGTGCACTCCTGTCCTCTGAGGTCTGTTTGGATCAGGCACCTCATAGAGCTGGCAGCAACACACCAGCCTACGGTGTGGAAGGGACAAAACCTAGACACACACACACACAGACTCAACTAGAACCACATCTTTTCACAAATAATAAAAACATAAACTACTTTAACTCTGTATATTATATCTTGTATATTGCCTTGTCCAATCACAGATTGGGGTCTAACTCCAGGTCCTGGTTACAACACCATCAATAAACTGGGAAATGTTATAAAGTTGAAACTTTGTCCCAGAAAACATACTGGCTTCTTGCCCACTATGACTCTCTCCACCGCCTGCACTTGGGACACATGGTCATCATTGGTCCTTAGCTCCCACTTCTGAATGCGCTGGTAGATCCCAACCAGCAGGTCCCTGGGTATATCCTGACCATTGTCTACCCCTTGAATGGAAATAGTAGAAAGGAAATACTGAGGCCATAGAAATCAGAACACAACACATTGCATGTACAAAATTTTCACACACAAGGGGGAGCCGTTCCTTAGAACAGTGGCAAAATGAATGCAAAAAGATCCCCAATATATCTAAAGGACGCATCTTTATACAGACATTTCTATGGACGATCATTGAACAGTGATAGTGTATAAGATATGTAAGAATTGATCTTCTATTCTCCCTTATACATACTGGACCCATACATTTATACAGACACCATGTGTAAAAGTCTCATTACTCATTCTGTGTGGGAGGAGACTTTTACACAACGTGTCAGTATGAAAGTGGTGGACTGGGTATTCAAGACTACATGATGACGCATCTCTGCCTTGCATGATATGTGTTCTATAATTATTGAAGCGTTGAAGTCTGTTGAAATCACATTACTTATACAGGGCTAGTGTTTTGCAGTGAACGTATAATCTGAGAGTGTTTCTTTATGTTCTGTAGTACCTCTTAAATTCTTGATGAAGTCGTCTATTTTCATCTTCCTCTCAGCCTTGACATTGGGGCTGTACATGTCTGTGTTGAGGAGGATGATGGCAAAGGCCAAGATGAAGATGGTGTCAGGATTCTGGAACTGGCGGACCAGGGTTGGGTTACACACACAGTACCTTTGACTGTATAAGAGATAGAAAAACATGTAACACAAAACATCAACTTGAAAAGGGATTGTTACTGAATCAAAGCGATTGGAATTCAGTGTAAATGGTAAATCCATGATAATCCCAACTATACAAACCTGAAAGCCTCTATAAGCCTCTCCACTTTCTGGGCCTCTCCTTGAACCCTAATCTGAGCCTGGAACTTCCTCAGGGCATCATCCAGGTCCATACCTGAGAAGTCCATCTCATCCACCACACAGCTAAAACACAGCACAGATCACAGTCACAGTAACTTTTCTTTTTCAAGGGTATTATTATTATTCAAGGGTCCATATAGATTATAATTCTTATTGGTAACTGGTTAATGTATAATTGAAGAAATGGCGGAGGAGAGCTTCCTAATATTTACACTTGGCAACTGTGAAAGCTGAAATGTGTTCTGGCTCCTGTGTCTGCAGTGACATTTTATTATTTTTTGGCTGGACCGCAACAGCAGGGCCAGCCCTATAAACGCAAATGTCTGTCACTGACTGACTCACTGACTGACTCACTGAGTGATGAAGTTACGCGTGTGTGTTGTTTGACAGTGAGCGCCCACAGCAGCAGCAGAGAAGCAAAGAGTGCATGCACTAAGAAGAGCGTTCAAGCGCACAGGACATGATCTACACTCTTGTTGTGAAGATGACACCGGAACGGAGCTTGCAGAGACAGTTTCTCTAATCGTTGATGAAATAAAAAAGAGAGACGGATCCATTTTCTTTTTTGGTATCGATCCTATTGACGCTAGAATCGATCTTCAAAATGAGACATAGTATCTGTAGTATCGATACTTTATCGACACTTAATTGACACCTAATTGACCATACACGGTCCAGCCATGTACTAGGTTTTGACCTAGTTTTGGGCCACATTCATTGATCTTTGTAACATGGATCTCTTATGTCTCACTTATTTTAATGCGTTGTTTTGAAATGTAAGAAAACCCTCCTGCCCTCCGTTTGACACAAGATCTAAAAAAAAAGTCTAAAAATCCCAAATGATCACATCTATTCTTTCTAACTCCCATACTCACTCTAAAACATCCTTGTTGAATTGTTTCTGTCGGTTGCCCAGGAACTCTCCGATCATCTGCCTGCTCAAGCCCTTCCTTTCCAGGATGAAGCGAGCAATCCCAACTGGGGTGTCTGACACAAAGCCTCTCTCTATCAGGTACTGGATTCCTTTCTCCGGCTTCCTGTAACAGATGAAAAAATAGAAACCTTCCTAGTACGGCTTTCCCGTTTGAACTGTACAAACACATTCAAGTTGGCTATTCAACGTTTGTTTTTTCGAGTTGCTCCTGTGTATTGACGTCACACGCTTCCACGCTGTCTTACTTGTTGAAAAGGTTGAGTCCTATGCGGTACTGGCGTCTCTGCACCACGTCATTGTTGAAAGGAGGAGAGTCCCAGCTGTGGCGGCTCTCCCTCTGGTAGGTCTGCTTGCCCAGGGGAGGCAGTGGCTCTCGAAGGCTGTCCTGTGACGAGGAGCCGGAGCTGCAGTTCACCGTCTCGTTGGAGTTGGTTGTGGAGTTGAGCGAATCGTTGTCCCCGTCAGAGCAGCACGGCTGCTCCAGACCCCCCGGGGGCAGCGCTGTGGAGGAGGAGGAGGACAGAGGGGTGGTGGGGGGCTGCTGGGGGGAGGACGAGGAGGAAGGCGTGTCCGGGTACTGGTGGTGGTGGATAGGGTGGTGGTGATGGTGGTGGTGTGCCACGTGGTGAGGGATGTGTGTGGGTAAGGGTCTGCCGGGGGCTCGGGTCTGACCCTGGGCGGCGGCTGTGGAGGAAGGGCGGGTGCCCGTGTTAGGGGAGTGTTTGAGGGTTCCCTGAGGGGAGCCGGTCCCTACACCGGGCTCCTGCTCGTAGACCAGCTGTCTGCTCAAAGAGCCGCGGTCCGAGCGGTCACTCATGTCCACTGAGCTGTCGCTGGGTGGCTCAATGGTGAGGAGGGGCAGATGGGCGCCCCTCAAGCGATAGTCCCGACACTCTGTGCAGGGGGTGCTGCGACGACTGTTGCTGCTGCCCCCTCCCTCGGTGTCCCTGCTGTCTTCACGACCCCCGACACCGCCGCCGGGGCCCCAGTACTCTGTATCTGTGCTGCTAGGGGCGCGGTCCAGGGACAGGGGGGAGGAGGGCATGCAATCGTCCATGTACAGGGTAACGTCGCTGTACGAGGTGGCTGTGCTGTCCCCGTGCATGCTGAGTCCTCCCCCAACGCCCCGGGCTCTTTCTCCCAGACCTCTCTGGGACGAGGGGTTGCTGCTGCTGCTCCACACGCACTCGCCAAAGTCCTCGCTGATCCCACCACCCTCCCTGCTGCCCTCCTGGGAGTCATCGCGACCCCCTCGGCAGGTAAGGGCGTCGTCTATGGAGTCAGCCAGGGACTTCACCTGGAAGGGACACAAATGGGGAGGACTTGGTAGCAGGGGGCACTTTTGGTCTCCCTGTCTGAGCATCCCACAAGACACAACGTAAAGCTTCATCTATTGTTATAATAACACGTGTTACATGTCTAAAACAGATGTGTAAAATAATTTCGTTTCCTATCATGACAGATGTTGCATCCCACAGATGAAGAATTTTCTTAAGTGTCTTGTCACGAGACTTGGAGGCGTGGTACCATAATATGATTAAAACCTCAAAACGAAGTACCTGTTTGGAGAAGGAGTCCTCTAAGTGTGTGTAGTCCCCAGGGCGGTCTGTGTCTGGGGAGTGAGGCGGTCCAATGGCCACGCTGTGGGTGAAGTTGGTCTGGGTTTGGGCCTGCTGCTGCGGCTGGCGCTCGTCAAAAGAATACTGCAGTCTCATGTTGGACAGGATAATGCGGCGTGTCATGCGGCTCTCAGAGGCGGAGCTTCGGAGTCGCTCGAAGTTCTTGTTCATGCGGTATTGGCGGAAGGCCGTCTGAATGGTCCTGGCTGCTCTGCGGCTTATGAAGGAGCCACCGTACTTCCTCTCAAGCATCTCCACCTGGCAGAGGAGACAAGGCAAGACAGATTAAACACTCAACGTGTGAATGTCTTGTGACCGTAAAACACTTACATAGAAAATCTACTTTTCGTTGGTGCTCTCATTAGAATATATTTTTATGAAACGCCTAAGATACAAAAAGCCAAGGAAGGACTCGCGCCACCGCCATTATCCTCAGCAACGATACCTTCTTGTCCTGCAGGTCTGTTGAGAGCTCATAGCTGTCTGAAAGGGCCTTGCATCTCTTGTTCTCCTCTTCCTCTTGTTTTCGGAGGGCTAGGCTGGCAGGCTGGTGGCGTGTGCGCAGGGCCCAGGCCAAACTGGCTGAGCTGGGGGCCACCGCACACGGAGGTCCCCTGGGGCCTGAGGGAGCGTCGCTGCTCTCACTGTAGCGTTCAGAGGCGCGCGGGTACGGGGCCTGGCTGTAGGAGCCGTCCGTGTGGCCGCCCGTCTCTGGACACTGGGAGTCCCCTTCCACACTGGGGGAAGAGAGGGTGAGAGGCAATTTGACAGAGTGATAATTACCTGGACAGAATATTACATCTAACACACATTGCAAACTAGAGATAAATCAGAGACTCACATGTAGACATTAGAGCAGCGGAGTAAAAGTCTCTTAGTGGACCTCATGGGGGAAGACCACCAGACACAACGTCACAATGATGGATATGTATATTATATAACCTCTATGATAGCTATGCTATACAATCTGTCATATTATACCAGGTTATGAAAGTCAGTTATACCCAAAATAATTAGACATGATCAGAATGGCCCATTGCTACAAAATAAAATGCGTGCTGGTGACTTGATCAGTTCCACGTCCTTTCCTGCTTTGTAAGTTGAAGTTCTAAAAGCTGTAAGCGGTTTTCACCCTCTAGTCCCCCTTGAAGTCAAGTTCAAAGCAAATCCCACGAGAGTTAATATACTACGGACTTTCCCTCACTTAGTCTCTCTCTAACTCTCACACACATACGCAGCATGGGTAGTGCACATTTGAGCAGTCATTAGCCAATACCACACTCCTCAACTGCCACATAACAACACCACCGTACTGACCGGAAAGACCAGGTTGTTATATTAAAAGTCTGTGTAAAACAGGCACCTACACTTTTAAGAATGCTATGACATATGAAATAAAACGCATGCTCAAAACATTTCCTCCCACAAACATTCTTACTCAGCCTTTCTATATTGCTGAAGAACTATGCAAACACGGACAACCAAAATCCACAGTGGATTTCAACCCAGTTCATCCTAATTGTAGTCAGAATAGGTGATCAATAACGCATCTCATCAAGTCTCAAGTAAGTCCGAAAGTCTTCCAATGCTCTGCTATGTACTTCTGCCCGTGGCAAACAGCCCAGAGTCATTTAGTCAGTCAGTCTGCAGTTGGGAGAACAACTGCAGTCACATGCTCCTGCCTACATTTCCTCCCTGTCCTGGCCACACCCCCTTCTGTCAGCTGTGCCCTGTCCCATAACAAGATAGAAAAGAGGAAAGGCAGGGTCAGTGTGGGAGTCTGCAAAGTTGTGAGGGGGAATTTACATTCGGGACATAAAACAGGCAAAACTTGTGGCAAATGACTGCTTGCGTGGTTTTCCCATTTTGCATTGTGCATGTCCACGCACTAAATAGCAAATATACGGTTGTGCTATTCAGTTCAGAAGGCCACGTTGCTGTGGGTGCTTAAAGCTAGCCAACCATGGTCCCCCACCCTCTCTCCTTACGTTTTCCTGTTGCGCTGAGTTGCTGGGATTTCCTGTGTTAGTGTTTAGCTGGCAGAAAATATGACACAAAGGAAGGCGCATTATGAAGAACAAGTAAACAAGTTTTTAGTATATTATAATTTTGACATCACAGATACTTAAATAGCGACAACTCATCATAAGGACCATGCCAAAATCTAGAATCATTGTGGAGCGAGAGGAAACAACAATTTTGTGATGTATGGTCTATCAACAGAACTTCCTGTGCTTTCAAGCGATGCATGACCTGGCTAAATCGCTGTAGAGACCAGCAACAGCACTGACGACTCTCCATTAGTATGTTCCATAACAGAGGAATCACGCAAGGGGACAATAATAAGAGGGCACGACTCTGACATCTGCTGGAAAGTACATCTTACCACAGCTCAGTTCAGAGAGTTCAGTCTGGGTCGATGTATTTGGATTCATAACCAGGGAATTCATCGACATGGATTACAGATTTTCTTTCAGCCAATAAAACAAATTGATGACTAGTCACGGATTAGTCTATACACCTCTACCCCCTCTTGGAAACCTTCTCCATGGATCATCACTTATCTTCCTTCCTCCTCTGCTCCTTAAATAGAGAAACTGAGAAGAGGGAGGGGGTTGCTTGGTGACGGTTGCTGTGGGACCTTTGTGGGCGATGAGGCAGTTGTTAAGATGAGAAACGTAGTTGCCATGGCAACGTATTAGCTGTTATCACCATATTGGTGGGTGTAGAAGATGCTCTGCGGGTTGTGAATGACGGTCAACACAATACTTGTCTTTTCATGAACACAATTTAAATATCACAACATAGCTATAGAGTGTAAACCAAAGCATACAACATTGTCTAGACTTGTTAGTTGCATTTATGAAAAACAAAAAAAACCCTGATAATGTACTATTACCATGTCTATGTTTTACTAGCTATTTACATGTTCTCTTTGATTATATAAATAGAAAAGCCATTTTCCTTAAGAGCGCTTCAAGTTGCTCCATTTATGGATTGGAAACTAACCTCACGGTGGCTCTGTTCAGTGCCAACAGGTAGAAAAAGACAGGGACACAGCCCAATAACATTCAAGTGGTTCCCATACAAAGCAGAACCCAGGATTCACAACACTCAACATTAGATAGCCAGAATATACTGTAGATGGCTTTTAAACGTTTAAACATCCTTGCTGTAATTTTACCTGTTTCTTCGTAGGCAAAATAGAGGAGGAAAAATAGAATTTATTTGTTGGTTTTTTATGATGTGGGACTCTTGAGTCCAGGCTTGTGAATATGAGTCTCTTCCCAAGTTAGAGCCCAGACAGCCAAAACGCTAATCCTTGATATAACCAAGAGACATTTTCTGGATGGGTTGCACTGCTGTTGAATTTGATACACATTTTGTGAGGACATTGTGATAATTCCCAGTCTGATTTTCCCCTATATAAAATCTCAAGATGCTGGAGTCCACAGTTAGCCCACCTTTCATCATATACTCTATATGGAACAGATTCTCTTTTTTCAACCTTTTGGATTAATCTATTTATATTCATAGACACATATTAAACTGCCCAAGATCGTTAAAATAACTGTGTTGATGTGAATTCTGTTTTAGTGTGTATTTGCCGTGTGTAAAGTAGGAAGTGTGTAAGTGTGTGAGCCACACAACTCACCGTGCATGCATTAAACACGATCTTCACTTGGTTTTGCCTGCAGCAATAGCCAGGAAGTAATACGTCGGTGAGCCAAGGTGAGGATGATATACGAGTAAAAAGTTTGTTGTATAAATCATGAGCTTGGCCATATCGCAGCTGGCATCTGCACATCATTACTTATGTAGGGAACCCTTTGGTCCTGTTACAGTGCAATTAAGTGTCATGGTGTAGTGGCACTCACGAGGATTTGCCCTGACTTTCACTACCTCTAAACACATTTAATTGGATCTGAAAGCCCGAAACAGACGGGGGTAGAATGCGATAAACAGGAAAGTGACCGCTGACGACGTGAAAACAGCAGAGGAAGTGGGCAGGAATCTAGAGGAGCGCAGGAGAGAGCGTGTGAGGTGAATGGAGGTGTGTGCAGTGAAATACATTGTCAACTCCATTCTATCCTGTCTCCTGTCCTCTCATCCATTATTGATGTGCTGCCAGTGCAGGAACCTGTGTGCTTGTGTGTGCTTTTGTGTGTGAGTCAAAGAGCCAGCAGCAGGTCGACTGACTGTGCTATTGAGCACACAGCAGGATATTGAAGCTAGGAGATTAACCTCTCCCTGCTGCGTAGATGCCAATAAATGCATTGATCTGTCTGTTAACTGAGTTCTGACCGGCAAAAGAGACATTATGGTTACCTCAAAACCCTTCTTGTCTTTCTCCTGAAGTCAGTGAGTTGCCTTTTACCATCCATTCACATGCATGCCCTCTTCCCACAGTAACGTTACACCCCACACACAACCCATGTTACTCAAACAGGAGTCAATTCACAATATTGGCTACTAAAAAAAATAAAAGGAGCATTTATCCAGAGAGACTACAGCCAAAACTGCCTACTGCACGTTCCTAACGAATCACGTCGGTGATGTGTCATTGTTACCACACAGACGAAACCTCAATTAAAAACGATTTACCAGAACTTGTAGGGTAAAGAGAAAACAATCTAATGTCAAATCTGATGTCAAACCGATGAAGGTCAGGAGTTTAAAACATTCCGTCCATCATGAAACTGAACAGTGAGACGGGCTGTGAGGTCATTCCTTCAAACGGTGGAACTGAACGGAAACAATCAGGTCATTCATTGGTCAGATCGCAGCATTCCTCCACCGCCAACACGCTGTTCTGTTACTCCGAGCTTCCCATCACACTCACTGGTCACTTCTTTTATGCTTTCTTACACACGACCTCAAGTTATGACTTAAATTTAAAAAAAATATATATATATATATTAAAATTGGCTTTGTGGTTTTGCTGGGGCTTAGTCGGGCATAAGTGTGTTATACTTGATGTCACTGAATGCTGAACCCAATTAAGTCATCAGAGAGACAAACGCTTTGCGTGATCGTATTTGTGGGATACCGAAAGTGACGTGGGCTAGGTTTAAAACTGGCATTTTTTTTCTATGTGAGCGTATGTAAAATTATATAATCAGTGTGAGTGAACTCACAGGAATGACATTTTGGCTTGCGTACATGTGTCGGACGACAGTATGAAAGTATGTGTTATGTCATGTACATGTCACGCACACTCACACAGGTAACACCCATTTATTATCACGCTTTCCTTCCACTCAGCTTTCACTTCTACTCACCACCCCAATTTCTATCTTTAGAAAACAGACGCCATGTTAAACCACCCATTGAATTAAACTCACTATTACCATTGTGCATCCAACACACCATTTTCAACCTTTGAATGCACCTTTGAATGAGCCAGCAGCTTTAGCATGAAAATGTAGCACATTAAACTATTTAAATGAGTCAGTGGCACAGAAGATACCAGCACACAAGACTACAGGTGAATTCAAGAACCATAACAGAATTCAGAGCACATGTGGTGGCACTACATCACTACAATAACATCTCTGAGTCCAATGCAACAAGACAGGCCATATGCTACCGGCGTCTAAAACCAGTTGCTCTTCTGTGACACTTTGCAAGTTAAAGAAAAAAGAAAAGTGCTGAGCTCTTACCATGCTGCTACTGTCAGGGAACGGTCCCACACTGACTGGTGAAGCATGATAACAAACACCACCCTCTCACTCCCTCTCTCTCTCTCTCTCGCTCCCTCTCTCTCTCTCTCTCTCTCTCACACACACACACACATATACACACACACATATACACACACACATACACACACACACACACACACACACACACACACACACATACACACACACACACACACACACATACACACACACACACACACACACACACATATATACACACACACATATACACACACACATATACACACACACACATATATACAAACACACACACACATACACATATACACACACACACATATACACACA
>OMKK01039109.1:5252-16934 GCA_900302305.1 Polymixia japonica | reverse complement strand
TCCAGACCCAGCTTCACCTCAGCCGCTCCCCCTGTCGCCAGCCCCAGTACCCCCCAACACAGGAGGGCCGAGGAAGACCTGCTGTCTCAGTACATGGATGACGACCGTACAGTAGGTAAGGGTGTGGACTGCGGTAGGATCATTGAAGGAATCGCTTGTCATTTGTATTGTTAAACACTGAAAGTGATTAGATTAGATTAATTTTATTTATCCCCTTGGGGGAATTCAGTTATTGCAGCTGCCAAAATATAGTATACAGTGAAGTATGTTGTATGAACAGTATGTTAAGTAATACAACTAAGACTCATAAACATATTGCACCAACATAATAATGGTAACCATAACAACACTAGAATGTTGTTATGGCCCATTGACTATGTCTTATCAGTAGTTCACTATTATCTTTGAAGTTCTGTTTTTTTTTTTTTTTTTTTTGTAGATTGTAGTCTTATATATTCACAGTAAGTGAACACCAAATGAAACATCCTTCTCCCTTTTATCATCCAGTGGAAATGCCCCTACCAGCGGAGGTCAGTAGCAGGAGGTCCAGCAGTACCGCTGCAGAGCCCCAGCTTGAGCCCTGGGCCCCAGAACAGCCCACTGGACCAGAGCCAGACTCCACCCTGCAGGAGGCCAGCGAGGCAGGCCTGTTTACTGGGAAACGCTTCCTCCTGTTGGGCTTCGACACAGAGGCCGAGGCCCAGCTCTCTCTCCTGGTGATGGAGAATGCCGGCAAGGTCCTGGTGGGCCGGACGCGGGCGGTGGCAGACTACGCTGTGGTCCCGTTGCTAGGCTGTGAGGTGGACGCCACGGTGGATGAGGTGGTCACCGATACCTGGCTGGTAAGATCCACAGACATGCGTGATTTATATCCGAGTCAATCCTGTTGGTTATTGTACCTGTTTTTAACTTGTACAAATGGCAATAAACTCTATTCTATTGCATCATTATTTTGTGAAGCACTTTGTAACTCTTGTTTAGATATGTGCTATGCAAATAAAGGTTTACTTACTTACTCAGTTGGTCATGCTTTTCTCTTGTTTACAATCTCTTCCAGGCCATGTGTGTGGAAAAGGAGCAAGCCCTGCCGCTGTCCTCCAACCCTCTGTTCACCCCTGTAGCTGTGATGGAGGGTCGCTCACCTCTAAGAGACTGTGTCCTCTCTGTCAGCCAGTTCACCGGAGCAGAAAGAGAGTCCCTGGTGGAGCTAGCCAAGCACCTCGGAGCCAAGTACGACTACCTTGCAGGCCGGCCATGGACTTGTAAAAGACATGAACTTTTACTTGCAGGCTGCATGGTGTACAGATTAAATGCTGGAGCGTAGGGCTGGGCAGTATATCAAGCCATCCTCTCCCTTTCTCTCCTCTCGCTCCAGTTCCCTGCATGTCACGACTCCGCCCACTTGTAGCTCATGTGTGGTGTGTTGTTCCAATAATGTACGCAAGACATTATGTGGATATGTAGTAAAAAATATAAAGATATCGCCATTGGCTCCAAAAATATTGTGATCTCACTTTTTGAGCCATATTGCCCAGCCCTAATGGAGCAGTCATTCTAAAACTATTATGTCTTACTCTATATTCTACAGTATACGTCTACTTTTTGATGGTCTTGCTGTTTTGTGTGACCGTTCTCCTCTCCGCATCGTCCCTCCCCCCTCCCCCTCCCTCCTGCAGCGTCCAGGATTACTTTGTACGCATGGCCAACCAGAAGAAACGCATGCTGGCCAGCACCCACCTGGTGTTGCAGACCCCAGAAGGAACCAAGTACCAGGCGGCCAAGAAATGGGGGCTGCCAGCTGTCACCGTGCGCTGGATATTGGAGTCTGCTAGGAAAGGCCAGAGGGCAGAGGAGGAGCGTTTTCTGGTTGATCTACCACCTTCGCCAGGTCAGAGAGACTCTGCTTGTCCATATATACTTGCACCCAAGAACTTTTGATTGTCTTAAATAGACGTAGACCTTGACAGAGGACATAAGTCATAATCATATGGGTTTTTTTTTTCCTGTTTTTATCATTTGTAAGTGCTGACAAACTAAAGCCAACCTAATGAGTAGACAGGTGTGACTCTCTACAGTGCGTAGAAATTAACTGTTTAAGCGACAGGATTGATCGGTCAAATGTCTTCCCTGTTTCACAGAAAGAGACGACGAGAGTTTTGTTGATGGATCCCAGAAGCCGTCTATGCCTCCTCCAGCGCGTCCGTCCCCGGAGATCCCCTTGCTGGGCCCCCAGAGCGGCAAGGCGGTGACCCCTCTGGACGTGGGCCGCTTCCAGAGCAAGGTGTTCCGCTCGGTGCTGGACCAGATGAAGCCCAGAGAGGAGGACCCCAGCACCCCCGTAGGAACCCAGGAGAGAAGCAGAAGGAAACCGTCCCAGAAGACGGAGACCTCCCTGCAGCTGGACACGCCCTCCCGCTTCCTCAGCAGAGACCAGCTCTTCAGACCCTCCTTCAACGTCAAGGTCAGGCTCACTGAGCGCTGGGCTTCAGCAATGAAATGTTACCAGATTAGTTGGAACCGTATCAAAAATCTAAAAACGCCAAAAATTCACAGACCAATCGTCCCTTCATAAAATGTAGGACATGGTACACGCAAGGACACAAACCAGTAGCTCTCACCAGAGAGAAGAAACTCTGAAACATATATTAACATAAGAAACATATATTATTATATACAAATTATTCAGAGTAGTATACAAATATTTGTGTTGTGTTATTACTATGTAACTCTTTGTGTAGGATGCGCTAGGAGTGTTGGAGACTCCAGGAGGAAGGTCTAAGCCAGGGGGAAAGGTGGAGACCCCACTGACAGATGTGATCAACAGGAACTTGAAGGTGGCTCTGGCCAACAGCACCCGCAGCCACGCCGCAGACATGCAGGCCCTCACCGCCAGCCCCCAGTTCAGCAAGAACACCGAGCAGGAGGTACGCACGCACACACACACACACAGAGTGACAGAGTCCAGGTGGTTAGAGAGGACGTCCTGTGATCAAAAGGTTATTTTAAATAGCCAGTGTGTCAGGTTGAGTGTCCTGGGGTCCCAACCTGCTCACTGATTGTTAATTTTGGCTAAAAACCTAAAATGTAAATTTTACTGCAGAGTGCATTGCTTGCCCCCAAACAGCTAATAGACAGCAAATATTTAATTGTACACTTGCAAAATCACAATAATTTTGTTCTCCAAATACGATAAATATGAAGACATTTTGTCTTGGAAGTTGGATAGTGACATAAGCCACACATTTAGGTCCCGGGACGGTTCAGGGCTTGTATGTTTAAAAAAAAAACATTCCCGCTTTTGTGTTATTAGGTCCAGGAAAAGGAGCCTGGTCCCCTGGTTGGTGTCGTGATCTGCGTGGGGAAAAAGTTGAGCAAGATGCAGGATGAACTAAACGCCATCGCCGCCTCACTGGGAGCCGAATTCAAGTATTTGACACATTTCTGTCGTCCAACTAAACTTGACTGTAAACGTCACCATGGATACAAGTTGAAAACACGTGTTTAATAAGTGCTGTACCTATCTGAATTTCATTCAGGTGGTCTTGCGATGACACAGTGACCCACTACATCTACCAGGGCCGCGTGGGGGACAACACGCGGGAGTACCGGGGCGTGAAGGAGAGAGGGCTTCACGTGGTGTCCCAACACTGGCTCCAAGCTGTAGGTTTCCAATATAAACGGAGCCCCAGCTCTGGAATGCTGTTCCTCTGTGGAACACTACGCAGAGACGTGAAACGTTCTCAAGTCTGATGCTACCCGCGTTGTGGCTGTTGTTCTTCTTCACTGTTATTTCAGTTGGCCCCAAATCCTCCAACAGAGCAGAACATTTGACAGGAAAATAAGATTCGACGCTCTGCCTTTTTTTTTTTTTTTTTTTTTTTTTTTTTTTTTTGCTTTACACAATTGTGATTCCTTGTATCCTCAGTGATAGTCTGTCATTCATGTTGTGAACTATTGTGATCACACTAACATAGTTTTATTTTTCACTGGTGAACTCAGTGCTGTTGTACCTAATGTGATGAAACACATCGTTCTCATTAGCTTCAGCGTTAAACCAGAACACACACCACCAAAGAAGAAGCCTGTCTCTTGATATTAGCAGAATATTTTATTGATATTGCCCAAACAAGCTTGTAATCCAATTATGTCTTCAAGAAGATTTTGATTGTGAGCTGAATTAAGATAGTCTTTTGATTTGATCGTGGTGCTCATTTTTATGGTACTGGGTACCGCTCTGCGCTTCCTATTAGCATTCAGTACAGGACACAATTGCCTGAGGGATATGGTTAGCATCCTATCAACAATAGCAGCATTAATAATCACACCAGTGTTGATATGCTAAATTTGCAAGCAGATGGGAGTTAAGATTATAAATTTCCCCTCGTAGTGATTTTATTCACCCAGTTCTTGGTAGAAGTGACAGCTCTAATGTGATATTAACAAGCGGTTACGCAGTGTGTGTACTAACACCCTCCCCGTGCCATCTTGTGCAGTGTGCTGAGGAGCAGAGGCATGTCTCCGAGTCTCTGTACCCTTTCACCTTCAACCCCAAGATGAGTCTGAACCTCAGCCAGGTGCCTGACAGCTCCCAGAGGTCTCCGCCGTTCTCACGCAGCCAACTCAGAAACCTCACGAAGGCCCAGGACAACGAGGTGGGTCTGGAATGAAATAACACGACGCACCTGTGTTTAGCTACCTGCGCAAGGTAAAGCTTCGGTTCATCGCTGCATACATATGTTTAATGCTGCTATCTCTCTTAATTTCCTGTCTCTCTGTCAGCCTGGGCACAATGCTGCTGAAGAAGCTTCAACGTCCCGTCGTGTAAGTGACGGACAGGTAGAGCCAGAGGAGGACCAGGACACTACAGAGGTTACAGGTAGGTCTGTGGAACACATCTTTTTAAGGGAAGGTAACAGCTTGGATTGTGCACCAATATCGCTAGAAAACTTTTCTCTTTTCTCTTAGATATGTCAGAAACACTGGAAATGAGAGAGAACCTGCAGAGACAGCTGCAGGAGATCATGTCGGCTACCAAGCTGACAGCGGGGAAGCGTTCCTCGGCCCGGCTTACCAGGCTGGGCTCAGTGGGGGCTGACTCGGGCCTCCACACCCCCGACGGCCAAGGGCTCCGGGTGGGGCGTAGTGGGAGCAGACGTACCCTAGAAGCTCTGAGGTATGGAGTTAACACTGAAACCCAAACTGCTACAGTGGAGCTGCTCAGCGGCCTAACGGTAGAAGACAGGTTGTACTGGTCAGCTCCCAAAGAGTGAATTTGAAGTGTGGTCTGAGAGCATTTGTGTTGCCAGCCTCCCACGTCCCCAGTTCATACTGAATCCCCCTTTTCTCTCCTGGCTCCAGGGTGAGCAGAGAAGTAGTCGTGGACCTAAACACAGAGCCCTCCCAGAGTGAACAAATAGTTTGGGACGACCCCACCGCCCGGGAAGAGAGGGCCAAGCTGGCTGATAATCTCCAGTGGCCTGGCAGCCCCTCGCAGTACTCGGAGCCCCTTGCGATGCCCCCACCCGCCACCGTGCACTCAGAAAACGGCCCCCTGCTCAGGGACTCCATGACCGACTCTGAGCTGGTGGAGATGGGTAAGAAGGAGACCAAAGATGCACACTGAACTGTTAATCTCGGTTACTTTAAAGGCCTTTGTGTATCTAACAACGTATAAGTTTGACCTTTTGTAATAATTTAAAACAACTAACACATTTGTCTTTGATATCGACATTCCCATCTAAGTCCTCCTGTCCTCTTTCCACCCCCAGCTGCTTGTGATGTCATCGACCAGCAGATGGGCCATAGGGTGTTGACCCCTCCAGCGGAGGAGCCAGGAAGTGAACCCCTCACTCCTAAAGCTCCCAGCATAGCCTTCCCCCTGGCCAAGCCGCTGGTTCCTCCAGAACCACAGGTAAACACACACAGGCACGTGGGAAACAGGAAGTGAATGCACTCTTGTAGGTTCTACGCAAATAATTCCTCCCTTAATTCTTGCCTCAACCCACCGACAGGCCCTTAAAGGTTGTTTGTTTTCCCCCTCCAGGAGGAGGTTGAGGAAGAGAGAGCGCCACCAAGGTTCCAGCTCTCCTCTCTCAGTCCTCAGGAGCGCATCGATTACAGTTGCCTCATAGAGGAGCTTGGTGAGTCTCCCTCTTAGTACAGGGTTCTCCAAACTGCAGTAAAGGGGTAAGATCACAGTGGTCTGTGGACTTAACGTTCACTGACTGGAGGTAGGACAGTCTAGTCTCTGCTGATTGATAAAGACGCTTCTTCCTGCAGACAGCTTCCTCAGAGCTCTGCGTACGTAACCTTTAACATTAAACACCACAAACTGAATTTACCTGCAGAATACTAAAACTGTTTACTGTCAAAAAAAACAGTCAACACACTGGCTGACCTGCAGTGGTGAACTGAACCTCTGCATAGCACACAGACTTTTCATGTTATTTTAACATTAAACATATCACACAATGCAACTTTAATGAGTATGATGAATTGGGGTTAACTTTTTAGGTATGTCTCAGTTTTTTATGTCATATGTCATGTATTGTGGGCCCTTTTTTTTAAATAGTTATTAATAAAGACCTTTTTAGAATTCTAACCATTTTCTTTGAGAGTTTAACTTATCTTACAAGAACATCTGACGGCGTACAATGTGTCTAGTTTGTAAACTTTAAACGAGTTCCTTCCTCTGTTGCTCGGTGTGGTTGCAGGAGCCGTAGTCCTGGACAAGCAGTCCTTTGACCCCAGCTGCTCCCACATCATCGTGGGGAACCCCCTGCGCAATGAGAAGTACCTGGCAGCCATGGCCGCCGGCAAGTGGATCCTGCACCGCTCTTACCTGGAGGCCTGCCGCTCCGTGGGTCACTTCATCCAGGTCAGAACCTCGATATCCGTCTCCATGGTTTCACTGCCTCGTAGAATACAAGTCGTCCGTCGGTTGAAGTGGGTGATGCAGTATTTCACCGGCCAACTAGATTTGTTTTGAATAGAATAGAATCTGCTAATGATGATGGTTGGCTACCTGTGTCTGGGAGAGTAGACAAACATATCAGCCACAGCCAGTAACCAGCCTTTGGCTGGTGGCTAGAGTTAATTTCCCAACCTGAACAGAAATGCATCTGCAGAAATCAGGTCCATTTGATCATTGAAACAAGTCAGTGTGTGTTTCTCGTCTGTCTGTGTCTTTGTCTTTATCTGTGTTAATGTTTCTTCCAGGAGGATGAGTACGAGTGGGGCAGTAGCTCCATCCTGAATGCATTGGCCTCCATCACCTCCCAGCAGAAGAAACTGGCGTTAGCTGCCATGCGCTGGAGAAAGACCCTGCAAGGCCGCTCAGACCAGCAGGTACATACCGGCTTATAGACGGTTAGACAGAGCTCGGTCTCAACCACTGTTGCATTGATATTGTGTGCCACTTGTCCCCAGGGAGCCTTCAGCGGCTGGACCGTCATGCTGAACATCGACCAGAACAGAGAGGCAGGGTTCAGGAGATTACTGCAGTCCGGCGGAGCGAAGGTCGGTGTCTGTTTCCTCATTGAACGCTGTCTATCGCCATCTGTTCATTTCTTTGAAGCATTTAATTGGACGCAAAATTAGTACACGCTCCCAAGTGCAGGATGACTCATCAAACTTTTTAATCGTTTTCCAGGAAATGACAAACTCTAAAATACCTACAAAACAACTTTTTTGTCAGTGTTGGGCCAGATACTGGCATATAGGTGATTTCATGGGGTCTTTAACAATGCCCTGGTGTAGTACACACCACCCCACAACACGCTACATGTTGGTGAACATCTTTCATGTAGTTCAAACTTGGTAAACTCCAAAAAGATTATATAGAGGAAAAGTCATGTCCGCACATTTCTCAATTGCAGTATACAGAATATTCTTTATTCATCAGTCAGTATCACTCATCCCTCTGATTGCTCCCTGCTCAGGTCCTCTCCGGTCCCTCCCCGTCCCTGTACAAGGAAGCCACTCACCTGTTTGCGGACTTCAGTCGGCTGAAGCCTGGAGACTTCCGGGTCGACGTGTCGGAGGCCACCTCCCACGGAGTCACGTGCTTGAAGCCAGAATACATCGCAGACTACCTCATGCAGGTCAGCCGGGCTGTTCATGGTTAAGGGGTTATCATTGGGTACTATTCATGCTGGATGATCACAACCCAATAAGTACAGACTGTACAGAATTTGTGCTTGTTTGTAATGAGGCCGCTCTGTCTATCCTCCAGGAGCCAACACCACCCATTGAACTGTATTATCTGACTCGGGTTGCGTCTGAGGACAGCCGAGCCACTCCCTCCCGCAAGCGCAAAGTACTGTCGGACTCCTCCAGTCTTAAAAAGACCCGTCTTCAGTGAAATGCGGTCTTAACTGTAAGGAATGTTGCTGCTGTCACCTCTCAAGCCACAGTTATATTAAATGGTCTGTAAATACGATTTTTACTTATTGTATAAAAATAAAATGAATGTAACATGTTTGTTGTGTCATTGTGGTTCTTTTTTTTTATTTTTAAGAGCGGTGCATAGTTGCTGCTGTAGCTGGGATAGAGCACTAATTGACCGTGGGCAGAGGATGAGTCGAAAATGTTGAGTCACTGTTTGTAAATAGCTGTACTGATGTGCTTTTGCCTGTAGGGGGCAATACATGTCCGCTCGGTGTGATCCTTCTCAAAATCACCCGAGTAAAACCTTCAGTCGTAACATTTCTTCGGAGCCGAGGTAGAAGCATAACAAGAATCTTGAAGCTCGGCAATAGCAGTATTTGATATTAAGCTTTGCGCTTTACTTTCAAAGCCAAATCATGGCCATATGCTGTCTCTCTGTCTCATAAAAGATGGATGTTTATATGAATTATCTGATCTGTTCCATCTCCCATCTTTCATTAGAGCTGGCACTGCTGTTCAGCTGCTGTTTTCTGACTTCACATGACATACAGCTGAATTCCCTGCAGCCCCTCCCTCAGGGTTGGCATATTCATGATTAATCACTATAATTATGGCATCATTGTGGTGTATATTGTGTTTTACATTTCTATCACGCCTCTGCAACCCCATCGTGCCGCTTTGTTCGGGTACTAAGCCGGTTTGGAGACGGTGTGCTTCTCTACCAGCCGCTCTGGACCTTTTCAGCACGACATACTTTTTTATAACAATTTTAAAAGTCGAGTCGAACTTTGAGTCACCGGGGTGTGTTTTCTCCTGCAGGGTCATTACGAGCCACCTGTAACAGGTACGTGTCTCCTCGTAGGGCCTACTGTAAACACCAGATCCTGGTTACCCGGGGCTGTAGTAGACCTGTAGTCCAGCTGTGACCCTGTGCCAAACCCCATATGGAGGCGTTAAGTGGTTTAACCTCAGAATAGCTCCCTTCACATTCAGGGTTGAATTACTGTTGAAATAGTGTGGAATTAGGGGATGTGGATATCTCCTTTTAAGGGTAATGGAAACATGGTTATTTAAAATGCTTTAGACTATCTGGGGAATGACGCTTTAGTTTATCCAGATCGAAACTCTTAATTGGCAGTGGGCACCAGTGGGGCTGATGGTCAGATAGAGAATGAAATGGGAGATATCTTAACGCCGGGAGCTCCAACCACACTATTCTGTCCGCTATTTCTGGACGGAAAATACTTTTATGTGATGATGATGAATTTGGGTCGATGCCCGTCACAAAGTCTACTGGAGACACTGGGAGAAAGAGCGCAGTATGTTGGACTAGACCTTTCTACTTCAGCCCGTGTGTCTAAATAAGATGTTTTCAGTAAACACTTGATCCACGGAGGTTGGTTAATGTCTCACTCCGGTGGTAGAGGCCATTGCCCGAGAATTTAGAGTAACTTGTCGCCCCCACAGTCACGCCACTGACCTCCAGGCGAGACATAAGGCTTCCCTGACAGGACAATTAATGTTAATCCACCACAGCTCACGAATACCGCGAATCTCCGATTAGGAAACTGCCTGCTGTTGCAGCAACGTCCTCATTAAAATTCCTTGACCGTACAACACTCAGTACGAGAAAAAAAAAAACACCCCATAGTCTTTCCGTAGGTGGCACAAGACATCCTGCGCGCTTGTTGCGCAACACGCATTAACCGGTGATTACGAATCACATTTTTTTTTTTTTTTTTTTTTTTTTTTCAATCAGTTTTTTATACAACGTCAAAGATTGAAGGAGAGGAAAGGTGGGCGCACACACCGTCAGAGAGAGATGCGAGGGTGACGCCCGGCCCGTGTTGCGTTGAAGACGCACCGTGTTGAATCCAGACGCAGTAACAGTAGTTGTTGGGGGGGGGTTTCATTGGGCTTTTGTGCTTTGAACTCATGTGACATTTCTTATAGGGACTGGCAACATGTGCGCCTGGCTTTTGGTGAAGTCAGTGTGACGCGGCGGCTTTGGTGGGGATTCGTTTCTCTGGGATACGTGGAGTTACAGCGCACCTTTTATAATAGGTAAGTAGACCCGGTTTATTTGACTTTAGATTAGACATATAACTCTCTCTCTCTTGTTTTTCTACTGCATTTGAGCATGTACCAAACAGCAAAACAGCACATCGTGCGTCTCGGTGTGTTTTATTATAGGACGCGCTGCATCTTTTCGGCTATTAACGATAACATTTGCGCATGATTATTGTCGCGTCCGGGTGTATGTGGTCTTTTCATAGCCTGGCTGAAGGTTTTTAGGCGATTATCGGTGACTGACAAGTAAAGGTTTTGTGTATCACCTCGGTTTTATCAATGAGGCAGACCAATAGCCCGAAGCAAGCTGATCATTTCATCAATCACCAGCCAACAATTATCAACAGTGGGATCTTAATGGGAGCTATTGCGTAATCGATACATTATATGACACGGTCGTTACTAAACGACACATTAGCCCACCAGGAGAAGCAAATACTACCACCCCTCGGTGAAAAAAACTTAAATCTTAAATCACAATCTAAATAGAAAGTAGAAATTATGAAGAATTCCACCCCTGTCATTGAAGGTGATTCTTAAACTTCTTCGGTATGTTAACCTCATATTAAACACAAGGAAATTGTTAATTCATTCATTCATTAAGTCGTTTTTGCTTGGTCATTATATGGTCTCCCATCCCCAAAGTTGAGCAAGCCTGGAATAAGAGGATCGTGGACAATTAACAGAATTGTATTGTCAGGTTTCATTATAATTTGTTTTTAGAGTGAGATTAACGAGAGATCTCTGCAAAGACTGCCTGCAGCCCATGATAGTTTGCAGCTTTATCTCCGTGGTCATAATTTATCAGGCTACATTATTAACTACTGTTTAGGTCAACTGTACAGAGCAGGGCCGTTTTAATAAAAACACTCATGCGAAGAAAGTTTGGAAGTAGTCCAAAGCTAGATTTAAAAGTTTTGAAACTGAAAGGCTAGATTCTTCTCCATCAAAACTTGCAACATGAAGGTTCTCCGCTTCAAGTGTCGTTCAAGTGTTTTTCCGTCACGCAACACGACAGGAACACCGCGGATAATAGAGAGAGACTCTCTTAAAAAGTAAGACCACCAGCGACCAGACTGGCATCTCCAAATACCTCCTTTCAACGCAAAGCTTGAGCTTTGTTTTCCCAGAACAGTAGGATGGTAAAGTGCAATGCTAATTAAACCTATTGGTCTCTCTCTCCATTGTGGTTGGAATGTTTGGTTGCCAGTTCTCGCAACAACC
>OMKK01039108.1:0-13757 GCA_900302305.1 Polymixia japonica | reverse complement strand
GCAGGAGCAGCGACCATAGCAACGGAGTAGACTGCAGCAGAAAATGGCGGAAAAACATAAGAAACATCAACAGCGTTTTTTGTAATTACTCTCACTGCCAGACGGGGATGACAAAAGTCCCGCACTCCAACTTTAAACTTTATGCCATATTATTGATAAACGGGGCCTAACTTCAAAAATAGCGAAGCTATCCTTTACTCACACATGTATAACTACAAACACACATTTCTTAAAGTGTTAAGATACTTAATGCCAGGTGTGCCTGCATGCGAGGGAGCAGTGGAGCAGTAAGATAATCTAGGTCTCGCTAGAAAATGCAAAGACTCCATTATTAATGAGCCAGACATCTATAGGCATTACATTACTTACATTCCATTTTAAGCAATTAGCGGACATTCTTATGCAGAGTGAGTCACAATGGGTGCAGCAGTCAAATAAGCTTAAATTCCCAGATTGCCAAGAGCAAACAATGGTAAAGAGTACAGGGGTTAAAGCCACAGTGCCTAGACAATCGACGTTATAAATCTTTCTGTGTCCCCAGAAAGTTCATGCATGATGGAGAGGTACTACCTAAAGAAGTAAGAGAGTAACTGTTTTTCTTAGGCTCGGGATTTGGAAAACTACATCTCTTGAGACTTTCTTATTTGAAGACAGAATGCTGGGATCCAAGTCCTTAAATGAATGTAAAAAGATCCCTTTCTCAATAATGCAATATTTACACCACACTTCGTCACCCAGTCCAAACAGTTAGACAACAAACTAATCTGGAGTTTGGAGCTTAAAGGGTGAAAAGGGTTTCGACTAACTTTTTAGGAGTGTCAACAAAGCCTACTCTTTGGTCCAGTTTCAGGTAAATCTTTAATATTTTCTACCCAAATTTCACAAATCTAGCATTAGCTATGAACTCATACAACAGCTATTCTTTGATATACAACACTTACTTTTGCAAACCTCTTATTATTTTGGTTTAAAGTGGCTACAGACAAGATTGTAAGATTTTAATTTTGTGACCCTTTTTCATTTGTTACTGGTATTATTTTTATATCGCTGTCGCAAAGATGCCAAAAGACTTGCAACTAAGAAATAGCTTACAGATAACACTATCGTGGGACGAGATTTATCTAACTACTGGGAAAATCAAAAGCATGATCCTATTCCTGTTTTGATTGACACACTTCCTGTCTGCCATAATTCAACCTTTCCATTTTTGCAGATGATCGGACCCAGTTGTACAATAAAGTGCTTAGTGAAGAAAGCAAGGTTTGTAGGGAACCAATCTTAATGGCAACGGTGTAATTTTTCCATAGCCATTACAATATACAATCAAAATGATTGCAGTGGCTTTAAATATGAGAGGTTTAATTGCTCCATACCTCAAGTTTGCAAGCATATGGTTACAGTATGTTATCACACATACACAAATGTATGAGTCAGTCAGCTCCAATATGAGACAACAAATCAAAGTAAATGGACAGAAATGTGTTTTTAATGATCTTATAATATGTATAATCATCAGCGGTGTTATTAATATTGAAAAGCTTTGCACACCTTATTTGTGATTGTTATGCTGTTGCATAAATTGTTCAATTAGATAAAGAGAACACAATAGAAAAGGTCTATAGGCAACAAGTTGCTTACGATGTATTTATTCTGAATTAATTAATACTCTTAACAAAGTTTGTCCCTTCTAGAGATATAATACCGATGCTGGGCAACTGTAATTTATATATATTTCTTTCATAGTAACCAATCAATATTTTGTTTGTCTCTTCAGGCACTTTGTACTGTCTGGTGCCTCAACACTGAAAGCAGGGTGCCTTTCTCATTGATCACTGATGGGTCCCCAATGACAGCTGATACGTTTACGCTCAATGATCACGCAGCGCCGCAACAATCAAATGAATAGTCTGCTGAACTTTGATCCCAATCATAGCCACCATTTCAGGCTGTTTTCCTAATAATCTGCCTGCCTCTTTGCTTCCATTAGACCATGGGCCCCTCTACAGTGTGTACAATTAGTGATATGATCTGTTGGGTTGAGTGCTTAAGAGACAGACTATTGGGCCACGCTTTCTGACTAATTCAATGATAATAATATCCAAGAGGTCATAGTTCAGAGTCCGAGTTGAAGGGGGTGTTCTTGGGCTGACCACCTACAGACACGTCCACAATTTCGGTATCTATAGAGAGATACATGCTGGGATTTGTCCTCAGTTGAGACTAGTAACCAGGAACAGCATGTCTTTGATTAGCAAGCAGCTCTCTTCCATCACCTCTGTAACTTGTAAAGGTTAGTCAAGGTGTTTTCTTACTTTTCTTACTTACTTTGTTCTTACTGTAAGTTTACTATCTACTTACTGTAGAATTACTTTCTGTAATTCTTTCTTTCTTAAGAGCGGTGTTCAACTACATAAGTTTGTACGTACAACAACTCAGTATCGATTCTGATTCTCATCCACGTCTATCTTCCTCTGTCTATCAGGCAGGAAGGAGCCTTCCTCCTCTGCTGACATCAGACTGGTTCTGCTGGGAAAGACTGGCAGCGGCAAGAGCTCCACAGCCAACACCATCCTGGGCCGTAAGGCCTTTGATTCAAAGGTCAGCAGCTCCTCTGTGACACAGCGGCGCCGCAGAGCCTGCGGAGACGTCCGGGGCCGACACCTCACGCTCCTGAACACCCCGGGCTTGCTGGACACGCATCAGGACTGGACTCCCCAGGGGGTGCAGAAGGAGTTACGGAAGAGCGTCACTCTCCTGTTTCCCGGCCCCCACGCCTTCCTCCTGGTTCTCCGTATTGGGAGGTTCGCAGAAGAGGAGAAGGAGGCGGTGGACCGGATCCGGCAGGCGTTGGGGCCCCAGGCTCTGGCATTCTCTGTGGTTGTATTCACCCATGGAGACTCTCTGGAAGAGGGGGTGTCTGTGAGGGATTGCCTGATCGAGGGGCGTGAGGGTTTGGCTGAGCTGATGGCCAGGTGTGGGGGCAGGTACTGCGTCTTCAACAACCAGACCTCCAAGACCAAGGGCCAAGTGTCTGAGCTGCTGGCCCTGGTGGATAGCATGATGCAGGCCAACAGAGGAAGCTGCTACACCAGCAAGATGCTCCAGGAGGCAGAGAAGGAGATGGTGCGACGAGAGTTGTGGGAGGAGATGAGGCTGCTAAGGGAGGAGAAGGAGAGGCGGGTAAAGAAGGAGCGAGATGACACAAAGGCAATGGAGCTGAGGAGAAACCAGGAGACGGAGAAGGAGGAGAGCCTGTCCAGTGAGCGGGAGGAGGCTGCTAGAAGAGAGAGGGAGGAGAAAAACAAGACAGAGAAGGAGAGGAAGATCCCAGAGGAGGTGAAAGTGATGGACGTAACGAGGGAGGAGAAGACGAAGGAGGTTCTTCGGGATCAACTTGACAGAGTCACCAAAACAGCGGAGGAGCAGACGGTGAGGGAGAACAGAAGGAGGAAACAGACGGAGGAGATGATCCAGAAAGACCGAGCAGGGCGTGCAAAGACAGAGAGAGAGAGAGAACTTCTGCAGGTACAGAAGCAGCAGGCCATCCGACAAAGAGAGGAGAGGAAGAGAGACGCTCTGCAAACAGAATTTGACAGGTTCACCCAGGAGCAGAGGAGGAGAGAGGCGGCGAGGGCAGAGCACTTGGAAGAGTGGATGAGAAGCGAGAGAGAGGACGGCCAAAGGGAGAGGGAGAGAGAGACGGAAGATCAGAGAGCGGAGAAAAAGAGGAGCGAGTCCCTTCAGCGGCGACTCTGGTTCACCACAATGAAGACAGAGGAACGCAAAGCGAATGAAAAGAAGAGAGAGATGGATGAGAGGCGGCGGAAGGAGAAGGAGAGACGCGACGAGAAAACCTGCAGGCCGGGGAACCAGCGCGACAAGCAGTGTTCAGAGCTGAAGGGGTCCGCAGAGGAACACAACACCGTCACAACGTGCATCAGACCTCTGACTGGATACGTCCAGGAGATGGGACTTGTGGTGGTGAACGTAGCTCTAGAGAGCATTGGAGCACCCTGCTGTACACAGTAACTGCGTGAAGATTTCTAATATATAGTTATTTTCATGGAAAATAAACTACTTCAATTAATAACTGATTCACCCTGCTGTGGTGCTGCGACATGAAAATATTCTCTATTAAAGTACTTGTTGCTTACTTGTACATTCTCTTACAGACTGTGAATAAATGTGTTTATGACTACAGAGACGTGATATGTGCTGGTTTCTGGAGCTGGAGTTCAGCCGCTGTTTACTCAGTTCTGAAAAGAAAGAAAAATAATCCCCATGTGCGAGCAATTTCATTTCAACAAATGGATATAATTTCAGCGTGTCCTAAATCAGCGATTGCACAAAAATAGTACAAACTATCAAAAATGAGCAATCTCATTAACAAATCCCTTCCCTCTCGCTCTATCCCTCTGTCTGTTTCTCCCTCATTTAAATCAGAGTTTAAATAGATCTTTATTATTAATAAAGGGGATGTAAAGTTGCTATAGGGTGTTTCTCACTGATGCCCTGATCTGTTCCAGGACATTTGCGGCCGGGGGCGGACATTTTGACAAACAAAATGTCTGTCTGTTTGAACCTTTTGAATACACCCAAATGATTTCAACTGTAACATAACTATGACGCAGTAGGGATATATAAAACATAACAGTGCACGCAGGTGCGGTTGATTGAAAGAGAAGTGAGGTGGTATCTTCAGGTTTGGATTATCATGTCTGTTCTGACGATAAGCTCTGGCCTTAACAAGGCAGTGAGGCAGCATTACGTGTCTCTTATCAAAGGTGGCAAGTGCCAGGTTACCTATGTTTGGCTTGATATTACTGGAGAGAAACTACAATGTAAAACCAGGACTCTGAACGCAGAGCCCGCTGGACTTGAAGGTAAATCAATATACACATCCTCACGGAGCAGACATTTTACTCATCCCGATGCAACATTTGTATCATAGCATGTACGGTTTATTTGTGTGTGTGTATGTTGTGTATGACCTTTATTTCTGTAAATATTGACAATGGGCACCCTTGACAGATATTCCAGAGTGGGACACTTGCTGGATGAGAGATAATAGTACTGAAGTACTGCTAGTTCCAGTCAGGATGTTTCAAGACCCTTTCACTCTTGACCCTAATAAACTGGTGCTGTGTGACGTGCTTGGGAGAGACCGTATGCCCACAGGTATGTATAATAAAATGAGGAAATTTAAAAAATGCATAGAAATGACTAATCTAATCAAATGTTTTACTCCTACTACTGTTACCACTCCGCTTAAAGTGTAGTGTGTCTATTTTGGGGTCTGGGACATGCAAACCTCAGTAGCGATACGCTTCTCATAGAAGGTGCACAGCCTGCGCTCATCATGTACTTCAATCAGCTTCTGACAGCAGAGAATGAAATGTTCAGCTGCAAGGCAATAGATATATTAATATAGTCTTTTGACCTTTTTAGCGTTCAACATAGTATCAATACATCAAACTTCAGTATGAGTCCATAGGCTGAATCTGCACAGCTCCCTGACAGAAGTATTGTGCAAAGCTACATTGTATACATCTATGTAGATACATTGACAGGATCAGGTGAAATCATGTCATAACTGTTACCTCAGACTGCGAAAAAAGTACACATTTGAAAAACTCCTAAGGATATAATCAAGGCTAAAGTCGGAATTGTTATACAGGTTTGTTTTATTTGCACTTAAACTGTTCAGAAGACCACTAGAATATCTATTTGTTTAAACCCAGGCTGATTTGCACAATTTTCATATGAAAATCACCAGTAAGTGTAGAGTCAGTTGGATTAGTGTATGTAGGTGGTTTATATAGGTTGAGTCTCATCAAAGCAAATCACATCAGAATAAATTAGATTTTAGTTCATAGTTAATCGGTTTGCTGTTTACCAATAAATAAAGTCCAGATATATATAATATATATATAATAATAATAATAATATATATATAATATATATTCAGTGCAACAGCTCCACAATCGGATGTTAATCTTCTGGCCTATACTCTTTGTACGCAGGAAGTAATCAGCGTTCACACTGTGCTAAAGTTATGGAGGAGGTGAGAGAACTTCAGCCCTGGTTTGGAATGGAACAAGAATACACACTCTTTGGGTTAAATGGAAAGCCAGTCGGTTATTCTCTTGAGGGGCACCCAGGACGCCGAGGTGATTAATCTATGTGTCAGATCAGAATCAGAATCAGAATCAGAATTACTTTATTAATCCCAAGGGGAAATTACTTTTCGTTACAGCAGCTCCTATGTGTGGGTTACAGATTAGATTAGATTGGGCTAGAATAATATATAATAAAAGTGTCATTAAAAAAATGTTTTCTTTTAAGTTCATTCTAAATGTGTTATGTTGTTATTTTGATGTTCACAGCAACACTAAGAATTCTTAAGATGTTTAGTCATCTTTTTTTGACACTGCAAACCAACGATTTTGTGGTGGTTTTACTCCCAGGGCCCTTTAGGGTGGGGGCTGATAATATCTGTGGCAGAGAGATTTCAATCTGTCACTACAATGCCTGTCTCTATGCTGGAGTAAAGATCAGTGGCATCAATTCAGAGAAAATGCCCTCCCAGGTATGGATACATTTGGTTTGAAACTATTTCATTATCAGTTTTAAAATGGATTGATTGATTGATTTGGTGTGCTAATAAAGGTCAAAGACCAGACCTGAGTCAAATAGCATTTGCCAATTCTGGTGTTTGGTGAGTGCAGAGATAAGAATAAGGAACATAGACCAATTAGAACAATAACGTTTAGATAATCAGAATTCAGAAAATCAATTACAATGTATTTTTGTTAGAGACAACTGACACTAACTGAATTGTTCTGAGACAGTAAATCCCACCCAGTAGTCAAGGCGGACTGAAGCAAACGTTAAAAATGATATAACTACTTTAACCTTTGTCTGGCAATTACAAAACATAGCCCCGTTATGTCAGGGATGACATAATTGATGAATTACAGTATTACCAGATTACATAATGAATGGTTGAACTACTGTCTTTTATGCAAGAATTACACAAATTCATTAAATCCAGCAGGATTATGAGATTACCATTTGTGTCAGACTATAGGAGCGTAGGGGAATTATTCTCTGATTCCTACTCTGTCATTACTCTCTGTAAATGATGTTTTTTCCTGATTAGTGGGAGTTCCAGGTGGGCCCATGTGAGGGGATTGAAATGGGGGACCATTTATGGATGGCGCGCTACATTCTGCACAGCGTATGTGAAGACTTTGATGTTGTTGCGTCTTTGGATCCAAAACCAGTTAAGGGGGACGGTGCAACATCTGGCTGTCACGTCAACTTCAGCACCAAGGAGATGAGGAGCGAAGGGGGCCGTCAGTGAGTACGGACTGATGGCTGATTCATGTGCACACGCACGCACGCACGCGCGCGCGCGCACACACACACACGCACACACACACACACACACATAATCATCTATGCATCCACACACGCACTAGTACGCCTGATCCCACCTGATCCCACCTGTTAATGCGGATTTTAAAAATATATTTTTTCATGATGCATTAATATCAAAATGAATGAAAAAGCTGTTACTGCCTGACTACCTGCCTGCCACGCAGTATATTGGTACACCAGTAGTGTTGAGGCCATCTTGCCTCTGAGCATTAACAATCTTTTCTCCGATCGTTCCCGTTGTGACCGACTACAGTACATTTGCGTTCATGAGATTAGAAGTGATTGTGGTGATTTCAAAATAATATTTTCAAGGGGTTCTCTGTGCATGCAGAGCCTCTAGCTCCGCGCCTGGGTGGCACCTGTTCATAAATATATGATAAATAAATACATAATAAATATATAATAAATAAATCATTTTTCCTTACTCAAATCCTTTTCCACTTCTCATTCACTATACTTTTTGAAAATAGTTCTTTACAGATAAAAAACAACAATTTAGTTTAGTCGACATCATCCATTTTTCGTGCTCAATCATTTTGGCAGCAAAATACATTCATTCACTTACAAATAAAGGATCATAAAGGAACGCATCAATAGCATCTTCTTGTTAAACTACAGGCACATTGACGAGGCCATCCGACGGCTGAGCAGGAGTCACTCCCGACACCTCCGCTTCTACGACCCGCACGGTGGGAGGGACAACGTGGATCGCCTCCTCGGTGGCAGCAGTACCTCCAGTTTCCACGTCTTCTCCGCTGCCGTGGCCCGTCGTGATGTCAGCGTCCGGATTCCGGCCCGTGTGGACCTGGAGGGCTGCGGTTACTTGGAGGACAGACGCCCCGCCGCCAACTGCGACCCCTACGCCGTGACGGCCGCTTTGGTTGAGACCTGTCTCCTGGGAATCACTGCGGAAGATGATGGGGACGGCATGGCTGCCATCCCCACGTCCAGCCCCAACGGCCTCAAGAGTCAAGATCACTCATTTGCATGGTTTTGTTGTTAAAGATAAACGCAAATTCCGGTGCAATAGTCATGTATGTCACGACGTTGGGATTAACCTTGTAAGATTTGCTTATTTTCTCCACTCTTATTTGTTATGGTCTATAACCTTGAGGCCATTCGAGCTACTCCACCCTAAAATAGCCCACAACAACTCATAATCCTAATTATAATAAAAATATGAATCATAACAGCCTAATTATAAACTACAGTCAAAGTGAACACCTTACATGCTCTGATGTCCCTTCATCCCTGCTGCACACGCAGTGAAATATGTTTCTGTTCTTTTGCTAAATGTTCCAGAATAATTTTGCAAAATAAACAGGCTTCATCAAAACCTTTGAAGAAGCAGTTTCTTTGTTCTTGACACTTGGAACTGTTGACTGTATTGTGGATTTTTGATGACACATCGTCTAAGATCATTTACGTGTGTATGTGCCTTCTAAAAACTGTGGGTCAGGTTGTAGATCTATTTCAGTGCAAACGCACACGCCCACACACACACACACACACACACACACACGCGTACCTTTAAAAAAAAAAAAAAAAACGACGCGTTTGTTCCCTTGTTTCATCTGTATTTTTATCCTCTGCCGTAAGGCTTTGTTTTTAACATATCCTACCCATCGTGTTAAACGCGCTTGAATCACATTTGACCCGATTTGGCACGGATTACGAATCCATGTCTAATTGTGGGCTTAAGCGGTTGTTGCCCGTCTCAAATAACCAACTTTGGCTCAGTTGCGTCTGTGTCAGAGCTGTTATGTGGTCGCAGTAACAACCAGCTGGTGGTCCACGTGGTCTCCAGTAAACCTGCTCTGCGCTCAAAAGAGCATCGCGGATTAGTTCAACTCGAAGACGACGCGCACTCGCCAATCCGTTTGCGCAGACTTTATAGAAAAGGGGGAAATCCTGCTTCTTTCCATGCTGTTCGCGGTATACCCCGACAGGTAACTTTCTCATTTCTCTCTAGTTTGACATGGCCACATTTCAGGGCGGGCGATGAATAACACGACCGGCTTGGCCGAGGCTGGAAACCGGGAGGATTTGCTGGCGCGACGGGCTCTGACGGGATGCGTCCTGACCCTTCTCATCGTGTGGACGCTGTTCGGAAACTTCACGGTGTGCGCCGCCGTTTTCCGTTACCGGCATCTGCAGGCGAAGGTGACCAACATCTTCATCGTCTCCCTCGCCCTGTCGGACTTTCTGGTCGCGGTGCTGGTGATGCCCTGGAAGGCTGTGGCAGAGGTGGCCGGATTCTGGCCGTTCGGGGCTTTCTGTAACACCTGGGTGGCCTGCGACATCATGTGCTCCACGGCCTCCATCTTAAATCTGTGCATTATCAGCGTGGACCGTTACTGGGCCATATCGAACCCTTTCCGATACGAGAGGAACATGAATAAGAAGGTTGCCTTTTTTATGATTGGCCTGACGTGGACCGTGTCCGTGGTCATCTCCTTCGTCCCCGTGCAGTTGAACTGGCACCGGGCAGAGATCAGGGACCCGGATGGCAGGGGTTATAATTTAACTCTCAACGGGGAAGTTGGCGGCGACGTGGAGGAAAACTGTGACTCGAGTCTGAGCCGCACGTACGCCATCTCCTCCTCCGTCATCAGCTTCTACATCCCCGTGGCCATCATGATAGTCACCTACACACGCATATACCGGATCGCCCAGATGCAGATACAGAGGATATCCTCCCTGGAGCGCGCAGCGGTCCACGCTCAGAGTTGCCGCTCCGACGCCGCGGAACATTTTACGCAGACATACCCGGACCTCAGCGCAAGTTCCTACCCCTCTCACCCCCTCCCCGACTCCCACCACTCCCACCGCGCCATGAGCATCTCCTTCAGAAAGGAGACGAAAGTTCTCAAAACCCTGAGCATCATCATGGGCGTGTTCGTCTGCTGCTGGTTCCCCTTCTTTGTCCTAAACTGCGCCCTGCCGTTCTGTCCCGGGCCGGAGTCCCCCGGCGCCCAGCGTGGCCTTTACTGCGTCAGCGAGAAAACTTTCGACGTTTTCGTGTGGTTCGGCTGGAGCAACTCGTCTCTGAATCCGATCATCTACGCGTTCAACGCGGATTTCCGAGAAGCTTTCCTCAGCTACCTGGGTTGCCGCGGAGGGGGTTGCTGGGGCGCCGTGAGCGGTGTTGTGGAGACCGCGGTGGCCAGCAACGACCCCGGTTACTCGGTGAACGTGGAACCGGGCGCGTCGTGTCGTGTGAATAACACCAGGGGAAGCCAGGACAGCGGGAGCACGACGGTTACTTTGTTTTATCGCAGGGACACAGCTTCGGAGCAGGTGACGGACACCGAGGAAAGTAAAGCGGACGCGACTACTAACGCGGACAGACTGACACAGTTACCGATATGAGACAGCAGAACTTTTTGTTTGTTTAGAGGTACTTGAGCTGTAACATAAATTATTTGAGTGTACTGTGACGAAACAAGTCAATGCCGGTGTTAATATTGACATTGGCACCAAATTGATAAAAATCGGCATTTCATGGGTTGAAAGTGGCTCAACGCACCATCTACTGTTTTAAATCAGCCTGAGACTTGCAAGGCCAATGCTGACATAGAGTCAGCCGAGTGGGACTCATCTACGTCATGAAATTTCTTTAAAAAAATAATGTCAATGAGCAACTCCTGCCCTCCTTCCTCACACACCCACACCCCCCTCTCAGCCACTTGCCCACTTTTTAGCATTTTTTTAAAATTATGCAGCGGGTGGAGTTAGGCTCAGACCTGGGGTGTAGTTACACTTTAAATCCTAAGAGAAAGGCACAGGGCAAATGGATTAAGAGGCCTGGGCTTGGATTTAGTTTATTTAATATCATTTCATTGAGAGTTAAAGGGGTTGCCTTTATCCTCTCCACATCCTATGGGCATTATAATAATGGAGAGGGATGCCAGAATTTGGGATTTCTCAGAAAATCTGGAAATGGGATTATGCAACTGGCCTTCACGAACGCCCTATAGGCTACGCCCTCATTTCTCCCTCCGTGTCCTAGAAGCAAAAATATTAATAATTTGTTTAGGACTTAGTGTGGAATAAGCCCCCACCTTACTCGGGCACGTCCGTGAGAACAAACCGGGTTTTACAGTAACGCAACCTACCCCACCAAAACATAACGGTGCGTATAGCCTATGTGTTAATGACTGATGCCTACAAAGTGATAGTTCAAGGCTCTCACATATCCATATCTTGCCCATGTATTGGTTCTATGCATCTTTGCTCTTCAACTCCATGAGTGAAATCACAGTAGCACGGTATTCGCTTCTTCCTTTACCCTTTTATGTCATGAACATTTTACTTTGTTTAATGAAAGTTCTTTGTTGGTGATGAATGAGTGTGGTATAAAGCAATGGGCCTTAGCAGAGGCAACGGTGCAAATCTTCTATTTGTTGGTGCTGATTGCTCATTCTAAATTATTTGACAAGCTCAAGAGAGCCTGATTTTTTTTAAATTGCTACTGTATATTATTATTACGATTATGATTATTAAAATTATTATTATACGTTCTAAACCAGTCACAGGAAATATGTATAAGTACATTGACTTAGAACCAGTAATACATGTAATTTTAGTCAGTCTGAATAAAACGTATCCGTATATGTCAACAATATAACGTGCATGTGTCTGTGTCTGTGGTCTTTTCAATTATTAAGGACTGTGGAAACACAGAAACATGGTACTAGAGCAGTTTCCACAGGGACCTGCGTTTGGTTGGGAGTGTACAGCCTTATGGCATTCGTTGCGTAATGGGCTTTTAACCTACATACAGCTGACTGCCGCTGCAGACCTTTCCCACCGTATGTACGAACAGCCGCCGTGCCAAGGAGGATTAATAAAACAAAAGGTAAAATGAATTTTTAAAAAGGTGTCACTCACATAAGAAGATATTTCCAGTGCTGATAGAACCGTGAGACAGTCACTTCAGGCCATTTCGGGAGCGTCTTGGAGTGCAGGTCAGGAGAGTAAAAAAAACAGGGCTTTTCTCTGAAAAAAAAAAGTAAGGTGATTACAGCTATAAATACTGACCGACTAATGTCTGTACTGGTTTGATCGCTCATTGATGTATTCCTCTCATTACCCAGAGGACCCTCTCCGTTAATGGGGCTCCCAGGGTGGTATTTTGCCCAGGGAAACCTTTAATGGGACATACTGGCCTGACTTTAGTGTGTGACGGTTACATACATGAACTGTAAATCCATTTGCGTGGTTCAGGTGACCTTACGGACATTAAACTTAACTACTGCCTTGAGGCCTTAGCAATTATAAATGTACTTAATAGTGGGGCATTTAAAAAATGTAGGTGCACTATGTCCACCATACTGTCCTGTACCAGGTTTGTAGGAATAGTTGTAGATTTGTTTTGAAATTGCAGCAGACCTACTATACATTGTTGATGTGTGCATAATGTTCTCCACGAGGGTTCACACTATGGATGCGCATCAGCAAATGCTTTTCTGTGTATTTTATTTATGGACATTCATCTAATGCATTTAAAGCAACCTAATGCCACCGAGTTAATGCATTTTCCATCGCTTCACCCCAGCGCACCGCTTGACAGTCTGATTAGTCGTGAATACACAACTAGTTTACCTAAGAGCTCTTCAAACACACGACGCAAGGCTCCAACCTTGACCTGTGTAGAAGTCGTTCGTGACTGTCAGAACGGTTGCTTTTTCCAAGAAAAAAAAAATCACTGCATTAACATTATTCTAAATATTGTTGTTTAAATACCAAATGTGCATATACACATCATGGGGTTTGGGCAAAAGGCTTGTTCTGATCTCCCTTACTGCCTTGTCTCCTGTGATCTGGTTTGTGAGCTCATATGATCCGACTTCTAATCCTCTTTTGTTCTTTTGGGGATGTCAGATTTGATCATTTCTACTGTTTCTCCATTAATCCTCAGATTCCAGAGGGAAAGGTTTCTAGTGTCAGTGATATTACAGATGTACCGTGTGGACCACCCACACACACACACACACACACACACACACACACACACACACACACACACACACACACACACACACAGACCACACGTATTTACATCAGTCTAGTCCTCGCCTCGCTTGACACACGTAAGGATGTTCGACAGTTTATTCCATGTTATGTATGATTGACAGCAGAGAGAACTACGCGCGCGTGTGTGTGTGTGTCATTTATTTTTGTATTTGCGTGTGAAGACTAATCACTGAGTCTGGCTTTTGAACCAGTGGAAATAAATTAGGCCAATTTAGATGAGCAGCGTCACCCAGGATTTACATGAAAGGAGGAGTTGGACAGAACAGTAGAACAGG
>OMKK01039102.1:38077-50034 GCA_900302305.1 Polymixia japonica | reverse complement strand
GTGTGTGTGTCATAGACAGACAGACAGACAGACAGACAGACAGATAGATAGATAGATAGATAGATAGATAGATAGATAGATAGATAGATAGAAAGACAGACAGACAGACAGACAGACAGACAGATAGATAGACAGACAGACAGACAGACAGACAGACAGACAGACAGATAGACAGACAGACAGACAGACAGACAGACAGACAGGGCTCAGCACCTCCATGTTAAAAGTGCCTTTTTGGCTTTTTTTTAACCAAACAATTAAATAATGATAAGATATCCACAGAGAGCCCTTCCTGGATTGTGACCTTGTCGTGGCAGAAGGGCTTGCGAGTTTCAGTGATCCCCAGAACTAAGAGCTTCCCAGTTTTACCTGTGCTACAGATTTAAGTAGCCATTTCCTCATTCCATGGCTTGATTGGCAGCCTTCAGGTGAATCTGCACTGGGGTTGCAGGGCAGGCCCAGGTCGATCCGTTGACTCCAGACGTACATGCACAGACTGCAACAAGCATGAGCTGGGTACCCACCGCTGCTCAATAGCACTACTATAGGCCGAAACATGCTAAAAACATAAATCGCATATGGCACCTTTAATGTCTTTTATTATAGCAGAATTCTTTATCAAGATGTATGTTTTGTTCCATGCACATTTTCTGTGAGGTTTTTTTAAGAAAAGGGCTGTGCAAATCAAACGTATTTTTGTAATCACAGTTTAGTGAAATCATCACTATTAAAACGCAGGCTTACAACAGCAAAACGGAGGACACCGAGAAGGAAAAGGATGAGATCAAGAGGGAGAAAGAAGGGGTGGAGAGAGAAGGAGGAGAGATGGTGACCGTTATCGAGGAACACCAGCGGCTGGAGAGGAAGAAAAAGAAAAAGAGAGACAACTGACTATAAAAGAGCGGCTGATGGAACAGAGGGGCGTCATGAATTGAATCCACATTATATTTTAAATTGGAGGCTTTGGAGCACAAGGAGGCAGAGAGATGAGATAGCCCTGGAGGAGGAGTGGCTGGAGGGACAGAAAAAGACCAACAAGAAAAAGAGAAGACTAAAGGGGTTATGGAGATAAAGAAGAAAGAGATGACAAAAGATTAAAGGGAAATGGGAAAAAGGGGGAAGTTGATGAGCACGGAGAAGCAGAAAATCAGAGACAAGGAGAAGAAGATTGTGGAGAAGATTGCGGATGTAGAGCGAGGGAGGAGAGAAACGGAGAAGGAGTGGCAAGAGATGGAAAGAGAACGGGAGCGATAAAGACAAGAGAAGCGGCAGATCAGAGACCGGCAGAAGAAGATCACAGACCTTCTGCGGAAGAAAGAAGCTGGAGATGAATGCAAATGAAGAAGAGAGGATGCTGCAGCGCAGGGCTAACCATGAGCACCGCCAACAATCAAGACTTCTGAAACAGCGGAGAGCTAGGATGAAGAAAAGAGAGAGAGAGAGAGAGAGGCCGTCGCGGCGGCAAAGGATCAAACAGAGAAGAAGAAGAAAAAGCGAGTACAGACTGAGGTCCTGGAGAAGATTGTGAGTAGCAACATAGAGACGATTAACAACTTGTCTGTCTGACCCAGTATAAATCTGAACCCCCTAAGCCAAAGCCTCTCTTTATGTTTTCTCTATTTTCTCCTTATGTGAACTCCATTGAGCACTGGGACCTAGTTAAGCTCCCCTTAATCTTTGTAGGAGAGATCCCAGCTAGTTACACTGAAACTCTAACAGTACAGTAAATCTCCGAAATGAGAACCTGAAACCAACAACTCAAGTTGTCATAGTATTGTGGTGGAGGGAGGATTTTTTTTTTTTTTTTTTTTTCCCAAAGTAACATCTTTGTTGCTATTTTGGAGGACACCAGTTAAAGAGGAAGAGATAACAACAAATCCTTGTACCACTGCTCACGCCATTAAACATTGAGGTCTATTCAATAGACAGCCTGTATCCTTTACAAATCCTTTCTAGTTTGGTGTGTTCCAAAATAATTGAAAACTGAAGTTATTTGAGATGAAGACAAAATGCTCTATTCTATCAAAGTGAAAAGAGACTTTTAGGATATAACAGTGTGCGATGGTGTGTCATAATCCAGAAAAAGATAAGAATAGCATGGACTGTGTACTTCACTTTGGTATTGTGTTGGAATCCATTTCCTGCACTTTCAATAAAAATAGAATTCATCGCCTTCCCACTTATTTGCTTGAAAGTGAAGGTTTGTCTGATTTTACTACGGAAGTTATTATGGAGGATTTACATGTTCCACACTATGTTCATAGTTTCTTATGGAGTCCATAACCCCCCTCCCCCTAAAATCTGAGATGTTTTCAAGTTGGCCAAAATGGCTATTTAGAACAATTTTAAATTGAAGGGGGGACATACACTATGTATGCCCTTATTGTTTTTATGTGAGGGAGAAAAGTAGATCTTACCTACTGATGAGTCAACAGAAGTTTGGGAAAGTTAGTTAAACAGCAAGTACCCATAAGTAATAATAAAGCACCCATAGGAATAGCATCAAACACAATACTAAATTATTTTGGGGCAACAGGACATTTTTAAAGCTCTAGAAATTCTTGGTAATTCATTAACAGATCTAGGAGGGATTGCAGGAAAATATTATTATCAAACCAGTTTATTTTTAAACTATTTTTATATAAAACATCTTTATTATCCCAAATGGTATATTTATGAAGAGAGTAGTTGTGCTTATCAATATTATAACTACAGGCCAAAAGGAATTTCAAGCCACCACCTTGAGAAAACACATAATTAGGAATCCAGTTCCAGATAGAATATTTGATCCAGTTGATCTTAAATGTATAATTTAATGAATGGAAATCTAAGAGATTCAAGCCCATTTCATATGTATTAATCACCACAGATTTTCTTACATATGTGTGTTTGATTTTTCCATAGAAAGTTAAATAGCATTTGATCAATTGCTTTACATAACTTTTAACTGAGGTCTCGAGATTAAGCAACATAAGTAAGTGTAGAAATTCCCTCTGCTTTGGAAATCAAAACTCTTCTCTTCAAGTACAAGTCCTTTTGCAGCCACTTATTTAATCTCTTTTTAGTTCTGTCAAATATAACACCAAAATTCAGAGAACCCCTCAATTGCTGATCTTTGGAGATCACAATTCCAAGGTAAGTTACTCGATCTTTAACTTGCCATACCACCAATAAATACTACAGGGAAATACTACAGTTATTAACAGCCAACAACTCAAATGTATTTATATTAAGGCACAGGCCAGAGGCTTTAGAGGAGTGTTCAATGCTTTTGATAGCTAGTGGAATATGAGACAGAAACAGGGAGGTATCATCCACTAGTTGACTAATTTTAATTTCTCTATCTGCTATAGAGGTCCCTGTTAGTTTAGACTTGATATAAATAGAGAGGAGTTGTGTGGCAATGATGAAAAGATATGGGGCTGCGGGGCAACCCTGGCGGAATATTGACACCATTTCACACATTACCTTGTCACAGAAACGCTCCAGAACGTTCCAGAACATTTCTGGGTTAGACTGCATGTGTGAAAGGGGTTTGTATCAGGGGTGTGTGGTTTAGGCATTAACTGTAGGGGGAGAGACAGCAGCGGCTCAGCTGTAGGCAGACAAGGCTGCGAGAGATCAATCTGAGTAGCAGCCTGACAAATAGGTGCACTAACATCGTGTCTGATCTCAGTGAAGCTGGGTCCTGACACACAGTACACACACGCAGTGTAGACACGGCGTGCCTGGAACGGCGCAGACTGAGAGGACTGAAAAGCTCTGAACTATTTCTGTTTATTTTGCAACCAACCCGTGCAGCTTATGTTTAAGTTATGAACATGTCAAGTAAAGACTGTGTATGTAAATTCCCTGGCTCTGCGGCTTTTCCTTCCATCCAACCCCAGGTTGTGACGACAGACTTGTCATGGGATTACATTTAGCCATGGTAACATATCAACTTTCTGCAGCCATTTAGTGTCAATGTGTATCACATTGATACACACCTTTATTACATTTTGGATGAGAAAAGAAAAAATGAAGTAAAGGTTAATAAAATGTTGAAAAGAAATAACACAGACTGTTTGCCAATATTTGCAGATTTAAAAAAGACAGACTTAATTTAGTCATGTGAAATTATGTAGAATTGCTTTAAATGCCATATCCGTAAGCAACATTTATTTTAGGGGCAATAACCCAGATGCTCTGTCTGGTATCTCCCACCTCCCACCTCTCTTACCAAACCTACACCCATGAAAACCGTTTAGCAGGAATACATGAAGGGATAAAAACTGTCATAAGTAATTTAGAGGCATGGCCGTACGCACATACTCCTGTCCAGTAGGTGGCGGTATAATCCCTCGCTGTGGTTTGGGACTTGCCATCAAACCAAAGAAAAAGACCCTTGTATTCCAAACAACTGTAGTAGCAGGTAGTCACCTATTTACTGATAAACAACACGTCCAATGACCTTTGCATACATGTCGCCAAACGAAACCAGGCGAATGTAAGCACGCAAGGCTATGTCTAGCTAATAAAAGACGGTTGTTTCAGTTCAACTAGTGTCACAAGTGTTAACGTTAGCTGCGTCTGGATCAAAGTGTGGCTGCTATATGAAGGTTACTTTTCCTTTGGACTGTAAGCTGTAGGTGATTTCTCAGTTTGCAGTTTCAGTGAAATGTGCTGCATTCAAGTCACTGCATTTGGAGATGAAAGCGTCTTTGATCATAACTTTGGCCAGAGGACTGTCCGCTTGTGCAAATTCTAGGGCTGTGATAAGTGTGTCACCGCCCCGCTTGAACCATCAACATTCAACCTTCTCAACGGAGTCTCAAAGTGTCAGGGTAAGAAAAGTTGTTAACATTATATATGTGTATTCTTTTAAATTATTATTAAAGCAGCGATACATGGGGGGGTTTGGCAGTTTAGGTGGAAAAGGTACTGCATAATCTGTTTGTTTGTTTTTTTGTGGGGGGGGGTTTATTATTTTTTTAACTTTAGTACAAGTACTGTACTTTTCAATACTACTAGATTTGGGGTGAGTACTTGTCCAGAATGGCTTAAGGGAAACAGTAGCTCACTAAAAAGCACGTATCGGTTGAGTCACTACTACCTAATTCCTAATTCCCACCCTGGAAATCTGACTATTATTTAGTCATACACAATGATTCTGCTAGGTTGTAAACATGTTTATATGATCCATTGTTTTCTTTTTCACAGGTGCTGTATGATGGACTTTGTCCCATTTGTGTGACAGAGATCCAGTTCCTCCAATATCTACAGAAAAAACGACCAGGGAAAGTAGACTTTATTGATATCTCCCTCCCTGGTTATGATGGAAAAAAATACAGAGGGGTCAGCTATGAGATGGCCATGGAGAAAATGCACGTGATTGATGAGAAAGATGAGGTAAACCCCACTTACAATAACATTACAAACAAAAACTGGGCTATGGCAAGGCACCATATTAGAAATGTATTAGCTCTTCCTCATTTTAACAATTACAGCACAATGTCAAGCCTAATTTTATGATGTACAGTCAGGCATGGAGCATGACGATTTTGGCCACTAACCTGGCTTAGTTGTTTGGCTGTCAGCACCGAGCAGTGAGCACACTAGCCTCCATTCAAACTGGCTAGTGAAGGCAATTTTGGATTAAACCCATTAAACACACTAGCCCATGGACAAACAGCATAGTTCTAAATAAATCCTCAAAATACAACTCTCCCTCTATGACGGTATCTCTAAATTTGGCCAGCAAATCTTAGTAACAATGCAAGTCATATCTTTTGAAATTAGTCGTAAGCTGTTTTCAACTGCCTAGCAAAGTTTGAGCAAATGTTTGAAATGTGTATCCATTTGTTGAGTTTAATCAAATAAAAATCTGAACATATCTGAACATAAAACATAGCTAGCTTTTTATTTTGTGTTAGCTAATATTGCTGTCCATATATGAAAACAAAGCAGTAGATATGATTTTTCTGGGAGGTCATGGTAGACAGATATTTATAACGTTGCTACATAATTTTTCATTTGACAAATGTGCTTTGTGCTCCAGGTGTCAGAGTTGACGTTTGTTGTGCAGTGGCACCAATGTAGTATTTTGCCACTACCCTGACCTCGTGCTATCTGCAGGTTCACTGTGGGGTCCCAGCGTTTGCAGTCATGTACAGAGCAGTAGGCCTTGGCTGGATGGGTTGCTTGATGATGTGGCCACCCGTGAGACCATTCATGGACAAATCCTACGCCATATTTGCCAGGAATCGACTGAAGTTGACTGGACGTGGGGATGAGTGCACTACAGGACGCTGTGAAAAGAAAACCCATTGACTCTTGAACAAAGAACATTAAAACTGTTAAGTAAATAAAAGCACCAGGTAAAGTGTGTATTGATGCCCTCCCCCCTCTCTCTCAGTGCTCTGTAACACTGGGTTTAATCATAACAAGAGTTTTAAGGTTCTGCTGTTGCTGGAAGGAAATATAGATCCCCTGACGAAGCGTTGAGTGAATTATTTGCCAAACAGAATTTCCTTCTCTATGACACGGTAGATCTGAATTGACTTAGTTTAGTAACTTTAATTCAGTCTATTTATTTATTGCTCAGTGATAACATATGGAAGATAAATCATTAAACCATCTCACATCAAAACAAACTTGTGACCTTGAATAAAACTAGATCTTAACCTTCATTAACATGTTTACCATGTTTTGAATTGGGGTTTATCAGGAAGTAAATCTTATTCTTATTCTAGTGTTATTTGTTGTATTTTTACTGAGAGCGGTGCCACATGGACAGAAATAATGTATGGACAATTATTGTGACGTTGCCCCTAGAGGTCAATGTACAAACACTTGAGCAAAGTATAATTGTTATTATTTCTTGGGTGAGCTGAGGGTTGTCTGTTATTCAAATATAATTTTGGTTTTATAATTGAACGTTGCATTTTCTTTATTAGGCTAAAAACGTTAAATTAAATGCTATCAACAGTACCAAGAAAAATTCATAATTTTAGTCGTTTGGAGAATATAAGCAACTGTAAAACCAAAATCAGGCAGATATTCTCAATTGAAATTGTATATTAAATTATTTTCTTGCTATGCTGGGCAGAGAGATACAGAGACCCAAGCCTGTTTAATCTCCCACAAGTCTGTCTTATCATGAACATGTTTCCATAAACAGGGCAGTACAGGACAGCAGATAGTTTGCGCTCGACAAAGGTTGAGATATGCATGGGACTCAGACTGGTGTTTACAAAACAGATCTGTGGTATATGACAGACCCATTTCAGTTGACTATTCAGCCTACCACACCAAGAAGGTAATTCTTTATGTGGTAGGTATGGCTAACTTACCAGTCTAGCCATGTGAATGGTTGAGATACATTTCAGTTGATAAACCATGACATGTGATTGTGGGGGCAGCCTACTCAATAAGTGTATGGTACCACAAATAAAATACCTAGTGAACCGTGCTTTGTTTCTAAGAACCAAAGGGCTGAATCTGTCCCAACAATTTCACTCTCCTGTCTGTCCTACACCTTTTATACGAGGGAGTTTTTATGTAGCGTGACGTCAAGGCAGTGCCTCCCTCAGTTCACTGAGACCCTTGAGTTATTGTCTCCCCTAATTTTAGACTTCTCCGTAATGCCCTGCAGTCAGCAGTGACAGCACATGACCTTAAGCTTTTGTAGTCTCACAGAGCATTGGGCAGTCAGGGCGCTGCAACGTCCACCCCTCAGCCAGCTCAGCCAATTAGAGTAGAGCCCTGCACAGGAGAAGCATGGAATTAAGTATCAAAACAATGTAGAAACGCTGCTTCTGGCAGTACTTACAAGTGGTGTACTGGACATCAAAGGATAGGAGAATTGGTTAAAGAAGAATTGATCAATTTCAAAGACAGAACAATTGCAAAAATAGAAGATGGTATGTATTGTGTTTGCAGTAAATTTTCAGGATCAGTCATTTTCCTTTAAGATTAGAGTAGTGCTAAGCTGCTTTAGTATATGACCTTGCTCAAAGGAAATATGATAAATGTTTAATTTGAGCACATAAGCTGTTTGCTTTTATCTTTGTGAATGCTCTAAATGAAGCATTCATCATATAGGTTTTTATGATTATTTGTGGACTAGAATTAGATAAAAACACGCTGATATTTATCACCAATCAGCATGTTCAGATATACAGCCAAACAAGTGAGACTAAGGACGCGGCTACCTGTCTTCTCGAATTTCTGTGTCACATTGCAGAGATGGCGCCCTTGAGAGACCTTAGAGAGAGTTATTTTTACAGGCCATGTATACTGACGTACCTACTCAAAGGCCTCATGTTACAGTTTTAGCATTAAGAAATTGTGGAAGTGCATGGCTATTTTGGCCCAGGTTGTGTTTTGTATACAACGTGATCAGCTCCCCCCCTCAGTACATGAAAGCATTATGAGTGAGTTGTTTTCACGCGGTGAGGCGGTGCCCCTGTTCCAGCCAGTCATGCACCGGAGACATTGATATTGATTAACCATCCAGTGAGGCCCCAGTTGAGGAGAGCATGTTTTTTTTTAACCTCTTCACCATTTTCCATTTAAGGAAAGAAAGATTATGTTCAAACCTTCAACTCCACATAAACAGATAGAGATTTAAATGCTGCGTGTTTTAAATCACAATATTTTCAGAGGCTTGTCACTAACTATGACAGAAATACTAATAATGTGTATCATCTTGTATTTCCAAGGTACCAAATGGGTGTGCTTCTACAGCCTGAATCAATCCAGGCTGAAGTTCTTTTTTAGACCGTCAGTGATTGCTGCTGATGTCAAACATGGGTCGCTACCTTAGCACCAACCTGTGCTCAAACGTCTTGGGCGGGAGGACGTTACGACTGTACTGCAAACTCAGGTACCTCATAAGCTTTCTCAGAAGCTTTCCTCGCCTGGCCAAGTTGCCCCTCTCCCCCGTCCTTCACGGCGACTCACTGCCGCCCGCTCCCCGGCCGCCCTGCTTCACACGGACGGCCATCTTTAAAAATACAAGTTTAAAACACAGGGAAGTGAAGTGTCACCGGGCTGTCCGTTTTTACACGTCGTCCAACAAGGACGCGTTCAAAGCCGAGGCTCCCATTGGGGTCTTTCAGGATCCACAGGCAGCTTTTCAGTTGAGTTCACTGGGAGCGCGTCTTGGTCAATCATTTCATCGACTATCCAGACACATCAACATTTATTTCAAGAGAAAGGATGTCCCTCTTGTCCCTCTTGCTGGGAATGCCAGCCTTGTTACCGCAACTCCAGAATATCTTGGCAGGTTACAGAAGCGTGCTCAAAGTCAGAGGACAGCCAAGGAGAGGAGAGTTATTCAGAACAAATCCACAACACAGACATGTGAAGACAAGCGAGAGACCTCAGAGACCCGTTCAGAAGTAGGTACTTCACTCCATGCATATTCTGGACTGCAACTGTTTCACATTAGCTCTCTAGCAACAACATTTGGAGAAAGCTACAATTATGTAGCCAATCACATCAATTCAGTTTTCACTCAAGGTCCTGTAAAAGAGGTTCAAACGCAGGACACTTTGGCAGAATTGTCTTCCACCAGAGCTACAACCAGGAGGCGTGGGAGAAAAACATTAAAAGCCTCAGTTCAAAACTCAACAGAAGCTGAAGTACAAATGGGTGCTAATGCAGGTCAGTGTGCAACAGTTCAAAGTAGTGCTATTTCTGGTAACAGAGAGGAGGGTTACCTTCACTCTGCAAGACACATCAATAGATACTTTGGCGCCAAAGTTACAGATAAAGCTGATCAAAATGTGGATCAGAGAGAGAATCTTGCAGCTGAACACAGTTGCACTTGTCAGAAAGATTACTCGGCACAATCTATCAACAAAACTCAAAGTGCCTCATCGCAACTGAAACAGGAAGAACATTTCATCCCTAAAACTCAAGGCCTTTTCCATACCAGCATCAATACAACACATTTTGGAGAGAGCTACTTCCAACTGGCTAATCACATCAATCAGTATTTCAAAGGTCAAGGTGCTTTGGAGGAGGAAGTGAATATAAATCGCCTAAGAGGGATGGATCCTGAATCTGCTGCCTCCCAGAAACTAAATGCTATATCCTTTATGGACTGTGTTCGGAACCCCACGAGTGCCATCCCTAACCTGCTGGGTGGCTATCTACAACTCGGTCCCTGGGCCCAGAGAAATCAGTCCAAACCTGCCTCAGCATCCTTACAGACCACTTATAATAGAAGGGTGAGTTGACCTTAATATATACAAAGTGTTTGGGGATGGTTTGGTCAAGAATTTGAAGATTTTCTTGGGGTAGACGAATTGTTGTCTATTCATTTTCATTTCACTATTTTCATTGGAAATAGCATAAAATGCAGTTTCTTTATAGTTTGGATTTAAAAACCTTTTATTGTATTGTTTTTTTTATGTTGAAGAAAATCCACTGACTGAATGTAACTGGATCCCAACCTCCCAACCCAAAGTGTGTTTACTTTACCCAGCTGGGCATTTGAGGCAGACGAGTGTCATTAACACACTGTCTCACAGTTGCTCAGTTCAACTACAGGATGCAATAAATAAATACATTGATAATATCAACGTCCTCATTACTGATGCTGGGTTTTTGACACTAGGAAGAGTGAGACTAGGACAATTGAAAGATAAAGTAATTTAAAGTAACCCAAATGTAATATAACTGCTGACACCTGACAACTGACACCTGTCTCTGTTTTCAGGTTGTTTTAGGTAGGTGGCAGGCAGAGGAGATGACACATAAGTTGATTGACAGTCTGGGACAGGCCTTCGCTCCAAATGCTCTGACTGCCTGCATCGAGGCTCTCAATGAACATCTTATCCGTTATCCATCATGCAAAGCTGTCATGTGGCAGGTCTGTTAGAAATTAAACAATCAGATGATCTTTGTGTTTGTGGAAAGTGATTCTAATCTAACGCACTATTCAAACTTTCCAGGAGAAAACTGCAATTAAATTGTTGAAACAACGGCGCAACTACAGAGACAACCAGGAACTTCAGAGTGCAATAAGAGAAACCTTGGCTCTGATTGGCTATGTGGACCCGGTCAAAGGTCGTGGAATAAGAGTGCTCTCAATTGATGGTGGTGGTACAAGGTAAATGTCCCTTTAACATTCAAAATCATGCCTAGGCATTTATACATTAAGGCTACTGTGTGTAATTAAAGGCATTCCTAAGCACAACATTTCAATACAAACATGAGATGACATATGTATCCCTTATATCCTATGCCAGTTGATTTCAGAGATCATTATTATTATATTGTTATTGTTATTATTGTTGTTCATCATCATGTTTGTCTCTCCAGAGGTGTCGTGCCTCTGCAGGTGTTGAAGCTTCTGGAGGCTGAGACAGGCAAGCAGGTCCACCAGCTGTTTGATTACATCTGTGGAGTGAGCACAGGTGAGGAATTAAAGGAATGGTCCTTTTTTATGTACTGTCATAATCAGCTTCACACTTATAATCCTAAACTCTTCAAGTCATACTCATTCTCGTTCTGAATGTATTTCCAACAGGTGCTGTTCTAGCCTTCATGCTGGGCCTGGCCCGTTTCCCTCTAGAGGAGTGTGCGGACATGTACCGTCGTTTTGGCTCTGACGTGTTCAGCCAGAACCGCCTGGTCGGCACAGTGAAGATGGGCTGGAACCACTCCTACTACAACACAGAGACCTGGGAGAAAATACTGCGGTAACACTACATGTATTCTAGTGAAGAAAATACTGCGGTAACACTACATGTATTCTAGTGAAGAAAATACTGCTGTAACACTACATGTATTCTAGTGAAGAAAATACTGCTGTAACACTACATGTATTCTAGTGAAGAAAATACTGCTGTAACACTACATGTATTCTAGTGAAGAAAATACTGCGGTAACACTCCATGTGACAAACACAAGTAATGCATTCCCCTCTAAATGTAATTTCATTCCCATTTTTATTTTATTTTAAG
>OMKK01039102.1:10040-38057 GCA_900302305.1 Polymixia japonica | reverse complement strand
AAGAAAATACTGCTGTAACACTACATGTATTCTAGAGAAGAAAATACTGCTGTAACACTACATGTATTCTAGAGAAGAAAATACTGCTGTAACACTACATGTATTCTAGTGAAGAAAATACTGCTGTAACACTACATGTATTCTAGTGAAGAAAATACTGCTGTAACACTACATGTATTCTAGTGAAGAAAATACTGCGGTAACACTACATGTATTCTAGTGAAGAAAATACTGCTGTAACACTACATGTATTCTAGTGAAGAAAATACTGCTGTAACACTACATGTATTCTAGTGAAGAAAATACTGCTGTAACACTACATGTATTCTAGTGAAGAAAATACTGCGGTAACACTACATGTATTCTAGTGAAGAAAATACTGCTGTAACACTACATGTATTCTAGAGAAGAAAATACTGCTGTAACACTACATGTATTCTAGTGAAGAAAATACTGCTGTAACACTACATGTATTCTAGTGAAGAAAATACTGCTGTAACACTACATGTATTCTAGTGAAGCGTTTAGAATGTCTTCTCCATGTGACAAACACAAGTAATGCATTCCCCTCTAAATGTAATTTCATTCCCATTTTTATTTTATTTTAAGGGAAAAGATGGGTGAAACAGTACTGATTAGAACAGCTGGAGATAAGTTAAGTCCCAAGGTAAGGACACTGCCAACACCATAGTATATTTTATGATCAAAAACACAAAAACACACCATGTAGCACCATTACAGAAATGTAATATTGTTGAGTTGAGAAGGCTAGAATGGCAATAGAGTGCCCCACTGTGGTCAGGCTATAGATAGCAGCAATTTATGTTTCAAGTATAAAATTACAGCCTTCTCTCTCTATAGCTGAATATTCTAACTTTATGAACGTTCCAAAGTCAACAAATGATATTGTTGGTACCTGGTCAGGTGTCAGCAGTGAGCGCAGTGGTGAACTGGGGGAACAGCCCCAAGGCCTTCGTGTTCCGTAACTACAACCACACACCAGGCTCGCTTAGCCGCTACGCAGGGGGGTCTGGCTACCAGATGTGGGAGGCAGTACGAGCATCATCGGCTGCCCCGGGCTACTTCCAGGAGTTTCCGCTGCAAAGTGACATCCACCAGGTAGGAAAATACTCCAAGTGCTTCCTCCATGGTGCGATTGCCTGTGTTGGTTGAGAAAGCATGCGTAGCCCAGAGAGGGATAGAAGTGAACAAAATGTTTACTGCGTACTCTCGTAGAAACTCACTTATTTGTGTGTCTTGTTGCAGGATGGAGGCATTATCCTCAACAACCCCTGTGCCTTGGCTGTCCATGAGAGCCGTCTGTTGTGGCCCAAGCAGCCCTTCCAGTGCGTGCTGTCGCTCGGCACCGGACGCTTCGACAGTGCTAAAAGGGGTCCCACCACCTCCACAAGCTTAAGAGCCAAAATCAGCAACCTAATCAGCAGTGCCACTGACACCGAGGGGGTCCACACCCTGTTGGATGACCTGCTGGCCCCAGACGTCTACTTTCGCTTTAACCCCATGCTGAGTGCTGAGGTTTCCCTGGATGAGAGCAGGCCTGAGGCCTTGGACCAGCTGCAGAGAGACACCCACATCTACCTGGAGAGAAACCGACCGAAGCTGGCCAGGCTGTGTTTGGTCCTGGGAGCAGAGCGGTCCGCTGTTAGCCTAACTAGGGACTGGATCAGTGAGAGGGCCTGGGAGATGAAGCACAAATGGGTATGACAAGTAATGATGTGCAAGCATACAACAATATTGTATATGTACACGTGTGAATACACACACACACACACGCGTATATAGAGAAATCAGGATTCTGAACATGTGTCTTATATGGTAATTTGTTACCCAGCGCCTAGAGTAGGCTATTTATTTTTGTTTTGTTTTATGCAAAACCTCTTGAGCTGACAGCTTGACATGGACACACAGAGACAACACAGACGCACGCCTACGCACTTTATCTTGAAAGAGCATGCTCTTTGTGTAGTCATAAGACATGAAAAAAAGACCCTGCAACATAATTACTATCTTTGAAAATGTTATATTCTTCAGTGGGTGCAAACATAAAAACAAAACACAGGTTACTGATTCTGAGGCATACAAGTCCTGCCGAGTGTATATTTTCATGTAAAATATTTATTCTTTAAATTGTCAGAACATACAGTAGGCAGACACTCCTGTTAAATCAGAAAACTTGAATTTGTGTCTGCATTGCTTGTCAAATTCCCATGCTCACTCACGTTATTTCAGAATCTTACACTGAAAAAAATGAAAGCAGGTGGTGTAACATAATATATAAGGTAACATATTCCTGTATTGCTTTGGGCATTTTATTTTTGTGGGCATATATTTAAAATAAAATGAAATGAATAATTATGAAGAGTCTTTCTTGTCTTTTGTTAAACACTCTGAGCTGACAAGGTCCCTTTCGCTCACTTAACAATGAAGTAATCTCCACTCCTCTTCGACCGAGTAATTCACCCTGACCGTGGCTAGTGATGTCAGAGGTAACCAATTAAGTACTCGTAAGTCATGGGCAGCATCAACTAGGAATCACTTGAACGTAATGGGTTAAGTTCTCCCCCCGTGTGTCTGGAAGCTGTGCCCTCCTCCGTCCACAATAGACTGACTTTGTTTGAGACAGAAAGGCCTTGTGTGTTGGTGCCAGCCAGAGAGAAGACACAAGGTCAGTAACCACCCCCACATCTAACAGTTCACTCCATTGAAAAATAACAGCATTGATAAACATGCCATGAAATTATTTGATCACTTTAACAAGCCATGGTTGATTTACAGTTTGATTAAGATGCATGGAATGCCAGTTCTAATAATTCAATTGATATGTTACGTATCAAATCTGTCTAACCTTGCTCTACTATCACAATGGAGATGACGTTATATGTACGTGTAGATTCCACAAAGGATTTGTTATGATTGGGACTCGGGCCTCGGTCGCCAGTCGTGTGACCAGAGCTTGGGACAGCTGTTCTGATGCGTCCACATGGGTCTCTGCTCCCTCCTCTGTCAAACATGACAGAGTAACAGATACCATATTAAAAACAGATGCGGATGGCGAGATGAAGCTCAGAGTGGAAAAGCTGACCTGAGTCTACGGTGACAGATGATGAAAAGAGTCTGCTTTGTAACAATGTAAGAGCCAGCTTCCAAGAGCAGCGAGTGGGAAAAGTCACGAAAGAAAACAACGGCACTAAAATCAAAGGTAGGACCTTTAACATTCAGAAGTCATTCCTGGTTTAGCCTATATTGAATATCGATGCTTGGAATGTAAACTACCGGGCATGAAAGCAACCTCCCATGAGGAAAGCTTAGACTATATCACCATGTGAAGGAGTGCTTTAGTCCTTGCAGCTGTCATTCAAGACAAGCATCATTGTAAGTCAAGCTTTTAGTGATGTCATACTTCATCGAGTAGAGGGGTGGGACTTCATCTGAATCAGCAGTTTTGTATGAGTGACTAATATATTTTCCCACGGCCTCCATGGAGACCGATGGTATATTTACTGCACTCTTGCTTGTGGCACTGATCTTTTTCCATGATCGGTATGATATGTGTTGGGTTCAATTACAATATTGGGAAATCAAGTTAAAGTTTATCATGGTGCCATACATTTATAGCACCGTGGTTCTCTAGCCTATCCCATTTCACAGAATCCTAAACAGTTAACTGCCAGTGCAGTGGATGTGTCATTCCCTTAGTCCTTGAGCCACAACCACAGCTCTCAAGTTTTACAGAAGTAAACGTGTTTATTGAAATGTGGTGATAATTTACGAATAGTTCTTTGTACAAAGTAGTGTCCTGCTCAACAGGAACTTCTCCCCTACCCCCTCTGGCGCTCCCCACGATGTAATGACGTCAGAGACTTAGTGATAGGTGGTGTCTGAGCCTGAACAGGCAGCTTGTGTGGTGGAAAACACCCACAATGCCATCTGCTCTTACCCAAGTCCTGGGCACACGTGCCAAAGGAGACCCGCGAGCATAGAGACCCTCTTGTCGTCACTGAGCTCACTCTGTCCGCCTCTCTGCCTCTTCACTGAGCAATCTGGTGCATGGTACTGATCGCTGCTCTCTGCCAGGCCTGCTTCAGTTGAATGTATGGAGACAGAAGCCCAGCCTGGGAGCCAAGTGGTTCAACATACCCTTCTGCTTTTGTTTCCTGTGTGAGGTAATGAGGTTTCAGTCATGAAGACATGGGGTGGGGGTTGGACTCGGCGTTTGCGGGTCAGAGGAGTAAGATGCCAGAGTACTGTGGCTTACAAAGTCCTAATGGCTTACATCACTTGAAATGTACCAACACATGTACCAACACCCTGTGGAAATCTAGATGGTTCAAATAAATCCAATCCCTAAGGATGGGCGATCCAAATAAGTACGTTTTTATTTCAAGTAGTTCGTAAATATACTAAATACATATAAACAAGAGTTTGACTTCGTCTTTATTTTATTTTGTATCGTTTCCTAACCTACTGTTGAGCCCGGTCAGTGCTGTTCTCTGTGTTGGTCCACGTGGTCCACCTCCTCGCCTACACAGGTCAGAATTCTGTGGAGAGATTTGAGACGGCTTTTGTCTCCCACAGCGGCAGCTGCTCCTGGGTGCTTGCTGCTGTTTCTAGAAAAGACAACTTTTTCTTCCTTTCAGGGTCATCTCAGCCAAATGACAATGACCTTCTGTGGGGGTCAGAAGTACACAAATGCTTTACATGAATAAAAGTAGAAAAAACCGGATTACTCTGGTAGAAGTAAAAGTCCTCCATTCCAAATTCTACTTGAGTGAAAGTATACAAGGATTTGACATTAGTTATAGTATAAAAAGTACAATTTATTTCATATTTCAGCGCTGGGGATCCTTAAATCCTTGCTGCATTAACGTCTAAATGTTTACATTTACATTTTGACATTTAGCTCACATGCTTACCCAGAGCGAGATAATAATAGAGAAGCCTAATAATAGAGAAGTGTCACGAACATCAAGGCAGAGCTAAAAACTGCTAGTAGAGAAGCGCTGGAGCTAAGAAATTCAAAGAGAAGTTCTCTTCAAGGGGTTGCTTGTCCTCTTGCATTCTTTGTTCTTTGATATTTCCTTCCTTTGTCACAGCTATTGCATCAAAGTCATATGGCCAGAGATTTGCCACATGTAAAATTCATATGAGAGAAACAAACATTGCTTTCATGGTCTGTTCCCTGGTTCCCACAAGCCAACAATAAAGCCCACATTTTGATGTCATCATAACCAACAATTATGCAAATTGTGCCTAAAACAGGTTTTTCTGTGCTTTCATTAGGTCAAAGTACTTGTGCATACTGACAGATCACACAGAAACACATTGGCCTAGCAAGAATTATTCAACTTTGAAGCGTACTTATTAATGAAGCAATTCTGACTCATGTAGTCATGTTACAGGATAAGCAAGATAACCCCCAAATACCTACAAAGCAACCCCCGATGCCTCTGTCAAGAAAATCAAGAAAATCAAGTCTTAATTACGACTTAAAAAGCCTACGTAATTCCTTCCTCAGAGTGTTTAATGTACGTGTTTGAATAGTTAAATCTTTATATATTTTTTAGAATGTACGTGCATGCTCTATATTTCTATTTTTGCTCTGACAAACTTTGAGATGGTGTTTGGTGGAGAAGAGTCTTATGAGAGCTTGGCAGGGACAGTGAAGTGGGTGAGGTGTAGGAGGTGTATGGCGCTCATTCATCATTCATGAGATGGGTGGGCAGACTGTAAGTGGCAGTGACAGACAGAAACTCTATTACTGAAGTTATCCACTCTTCTGGGGTTCTAGATTGCTCTGTTATTTGAAGGACTTTGGAATTAATTGGTATACTACACAAATAAGGATAATTCCCTAGAGAAATTCATTGGAATTATCAATGCATTGGGGAAGCCACAGAGATGGGGAGGAGGAATTCCTGATATGACTTCAAATGAGAGAAAGGTAGGCTACTGCCAACTGTACCCCAGGAATTTGCTTAAATTGTGTAATGACCATGCAAGAAATCACATGAATCATGGCTTATTACATATTTATTTTACAAATGTATGTGTTAATTAGACGAAATGTCTGAGGAAAACCACTGGAGCCGCTCCAATTTAGATGTTGTTTTGTTGTACTGTGCTTTTGTCTTTGATGTTAGACATCAACAAAACAAGCAATTCTATTTCCAGAGTCTGTTTTGTTCTGTTTAATTTCAGTTGCTAGCCCTAGTCAGATGGTTGAGGCGCCGCACTTTACTCCTGCATGCAGCTGGGTTCATTTTAATGGATGGGGTATATAGTAGGCTTGAGAGAGGGTTTGACCTTAACACTTGCTCATGCTGGTGGACGTGTTGTGTGAAAATAACAAAGAAACTCTGTGTTAGAGAGCGTGATGGTGTGATCCGAGTGGGAGAGATATTCATTGCTGCAGGGGAAATGTGTTGCATTCATAATCAGAAAACGGAGGTCCTGCCGATTTTTTTCTGTTTCCTCTTTGTGAATAGGAACATTAGCAGCCAAGAGGTATTGCTGGATTCCATGCTCTGTAAATATGGGGACACTGTTCAAACCAACTGTGCTGCTACTTCTATGGCAGAGTGTATGGGCTTTGGACATCCCACTGGAAAGTGAGTTAATAACCCATGGTGTACCCAAATAACAAGTTGTAATCCCTTATACTGTATACATTGTCCTCTTGCATGATGAACTACGGTTAATTATTTCTCTACCTACAGTCAGACAGCCCCCAACCATTATAAAGCAGTCTTTGAAAGATCACATCGTTGACCCCAAGGACACCATGGTCATAGAATGTGAAGCCAAAGGAAACCCTCATCCCATGTAAGAGCTGGCACAGTCCTGAGATTAGTTTTTAACACCAACTACCATTCTTTCCAAATCACATCGTTGTTTTTTCCGTTCTCGCTTCATGCTTTGCTTAATTACAAAGTTTTTCATGGCGGCGCAATGGGAAGTATTTCAACGTGGCCCGGGACCCTCAGACATCGATGCGCAGACGCTCAGGGACGCTGGACATCTACGCCTGGAACAGTCCAGAGGAATATGAGGCGGAGTATCAGTGTATCGCCTCTAATGAATATGGCTCTGCATACTCCAATAAGATCAGACTACGACTCTCCAGTGAGTGATGCCCACTATATCACTGAATATTGCATTTGTTGGTGTACCGCTGACATGACATGCGCAGTAACAGTCGTTACTTAAAGGTACTATATGTAGTTGTATGCTTTTAACAGATAATAATAACGTTTCTGGTGATTGCAATAGTGTAATGGCCGTGGGCGAATGACAAAATCGCGGTTCAGATCAGTTTCCTAGAAACCTTGTATTCACTGTGCAATTTCGTCTCCACTGGGCGTTGATAAATACCACTAGTAAACTCTAGAGGCCGCTATAAACTACATATAATACCTTTAAGGAGTTCGCTGTATTATTGAGAACAATGAATATACTCCTTAATCAATTGTATAAATTCTAATATACAAAATAATGTATTTTACCATTTAAAATCTCAGTCCTCAAAAGGGAGCTTGAATTAATAATAAAAAGTCAAAACCTCTGCTTAATGAAGTGCTGTCTTATGCTGTGTTTCTGTCAGGAGCTCCACTCTGGCCACGAGAGATTCTGGAGCCTGTGGTGGTCAGTGTTGGCCTGCCTCTGGTCCTTTCCTGTGATCCTCCACCTGGTCCACCTAAACCTGACACCTACTGGATGTCCAGCTGTAAGTAGCTCTCCAGAAACTTTGCCTTCTTTGCATATAAAAGTCTCGACACACCTGGTGAGGTGATTCATACATCCCGTGCAGATGAAGTACAATATCAAACACTTACACGCTGAGCATAAACGGTAGGCATTATAATTGCCTGTCAATCTTTCACCACTAAAGGAATGCTGGAATGCTAACTGTTGTAATACTGAACAGACAATCAGAGATACATTTACAACGCTGCGTTTCATTTCAGGCTCATATGCAAGACCCTTCTCCTGGCCGATTCAAACTGCGTTCCCCACCATGCAGCCTGTGCGGCAGGACCGCAGGGTATCCATGGGGGTGAATGGAGATCTGTACTTCTCTAACGTCCTAATTAATGATTCTGCCACGGACTACTGCTGCAACGCCCGCTTCCCTTACAAGAATAGCATCCAGCAGAAAATGCCTGTGGTTGTCAAGGTGCTCACAAGTGAGTATTGATCGTGTTCTGAGGCTGGTAAGCGGACTACCCTGTACCCGGACGGACATGGAATATTCACCAAAGCACTGGCAAACTAATCGTTTGCACTTTATATGTCACAGGTGTTCTTATTAGGCTTATTTTCCTGTACTAACTGACTGTTTAGTAACCAACCAACAGTGGCATACTAAAACAATTATTCTGCTTATTTTCCCCATTACTGCTTATTACCCTGTTCTTTTGTTTAGTTCTACCATACTTACACACTTATTGTTTCATTTCAGACAATCTCTAAAATGACTCATCAACGTTTCCCTCCAATCTTACTTACTGAGTGCTGTGGTGAGTGTGGGCTCTCCTTCATTTAGGCTTTGTTTTTGTTTTTTAGATTTTCTGCTTTCTAAAATGAACAGCCTGCTTTGCTTGTCATCCTTGATTGGTTGATTACTTATCAGCATCTCTTACTGTCAGACAAGCTTCTTTTATGCTTGAGACATTTCTGTGTGGTGTGCTGTGCTACGTTCTCTCCGCAGCGCGCACGGTGGCCGAGGCCGCCCCCACCTGGCTGGCTCCCACTGGGTCATCCAGCTCCATACTGGTCCTGCAAGGGGACGAGCTGCTACTGGAGTGTATTGCTGCCGGAGTGTGAGTGGACCCAAGAGGCCCGGTTGTTTCAGACGACGTCCGTCACGCTACATTCAGTGCTAGCTAGTGTAAAATTCGCAAGACAGATGAAGCGATACAAATGACTTTCAACCACAAAATAATTATGGCTGTGGCTTTTATATTGGGAATGTGTGTGACTTTTACCTACAGTGTCATTTTATAAAAATCATCCTAATTAAAGCCTAGCTTCTTCTGTTGATGAAGGCCGACACCTCACATTGCCTGGACCAAAGATGGAGAGGACCTGGTGGTGACATCACACATGAAAGTCAAGAACTTCAACAAGATGATTCAAATCCCCAAGGCCGCGTTTGAAGACGCGGGGGAATATATGTGCACTGCAACCAATAAGATTGGATACATCGAGCACACAATAACTGTCCGAGTCAAAGGTGAGGCAGATTTTCAGAAAGACAGATTTGTTTTTTTTTTTCTTAGTCAATAATGTTGTCAGAACAAGGTTAAGCCTTTTATTTGACAGCGGCCCCATTTTGGTTGGAGAAACCCACTGATTTGGTGTTGGCCCCCGAGGAAAGTGGACGCTTAGTATGTCGCTCTGATGGGATCCCTCGACCCATTATTCGCTGGTTCATCAATGGAGAGCCAATCGAAAGTAGGTATTTAGCTTCACAGCACTACAAGCCTGCCACCTGTACATAATACTTTTACAGATAGAATCAAGTCCCCTATTTATTCACCTGGTACTACAGAAACACAAATTATATTTTACTTCATGTCCTTCTTCTAGCTGCTACTCCACACCCTAATCGGCAGGTGTCAGGGGACACAATGACCTTCCGTAGCGTGACCCTCGACAACACTGGCGTCTATCAGTGCAACGCTTCCAATCAGTATGGCTACTTACTGGCCAATGCTTTTGTCAACGTCCTGCGTAAGTTACCATGTTGTCATCCTTGTTGTGTACAGCGCAAAATAAATAAGACAATCTAGAACGCATAAAACTACACCCAACGCCGTGCATCACAGCGTTAAGTTACTATGGCACTGGCCTTGTATGGTAGACTCTTGTTTTCTATACCTGTAGATTCAACACCACGTATACTCGGGCCCAGGAATGAGCTTCTCAAGGTAGTGGAGGGCAGCCGTATCTTGTTGGATTGCCGCTACTTTGGTTCTCCAGTGCCGGAATTGCGATGGTGAGGATGTGCTTTTTTTCTGATGGTTTTCTGTGTTTTCACATATCAGCTTGAAGGAATGTGCGTTTGTGTGTGTGCACGTTTATCTGTGTTATCCGTGTGTGCGTGTTTATGTGTGTGTGTGTGTGTGTGTGTCTGTGCCTGTGCCTGTGTGTCTGTTCATATAGGTCTAAGTATGGCCAGGGGAATCTCGAAGGGAATCGTTTTAAGATCTTCAGTAATGGGACCCTAGAGATCAAGCGCATACGTATAGATGACCAGGGAACTTACTTGTGTATAGTCAGCAACATCGCAGGAAGAGATGAAAGTCAAGTCCGAATAGAAGTTAAAGGTGAAGCCCTTTATTTTCACAGTGAATCTTGCCAAAAATCCTCCAGTTACTGTATAGATGAATTGTACACAACAATACACAGTTAAACTTTAACATTTTTCATCCGCTCTTCTCAGAGCCTACTATGATAATCAAAAGACCACAGAATATGAAAGTTGTCCGTGGAAGTGACGTGCGTTTTGAGTGTGGTGTAAAAAGTGATGTGAGTACACCTGCCACAACCACCTGGATGAAAAACAAAAGAGCAGTCGCAATTGGCTGGAGGTGAGCCTTATTTAAAAAGAAACGATATCTTATTATGAAATGGTGAAATCCGAGAACGTAGCTGAAATCAGTGAGCTTAGCAGTGTCACCATTAGTACTTGCTCGTGTGCCATCCTCAGGATCTCTCTGGATGAATCGAATCTGGTCATCACAAGCGTAAACAGACAAGATGAGGGCAATTATACCTGCATCATCAAGACCGACATGGATCAGAAATCTGCCTCCGCTCGCCTCATGGTGATGGGTATGGCAAATTTTAAAAGAAAACACATCACGCTTAATGCCCGCTATGCTTTTAACTACACGTGCTCTTTCGTGCAGACCGTCCAGAACCTCCCACTGGCCTCCAGTTATCGGATCCATATGAACGAAGCGTAAGATTGACTTGGGTTCCGGGAAACAGCAACCACAACCCCATCACAGGTAGCAACACTGTGAACGTGAAAGTCTGCATTTATTGTTATTATCAGATAATAGTAGTTATTATTATTATTATTATTTGTAAAACAAAAGGTAAAATCAACAGTTAAGTAAAGAGCAAAATAAGCAAAGTGAGAAAGATAAAAGCAAATTATTTGTGCAGTCTTGTTGTAATTACCGTCCATTTGGGTTTTTCTTCGTAGATTCAGGTTCAGGGAAGGTTATGAATTGTTTGATAATCCTCTCCTACAATTTCTCTCTCAGAGTACCTAGTGCAGTATGACGAGGATGACTGGCTGCCAGGCAAGTGGAGAAACTTGTCAACATACCCCGGAAACCTCAACTCCGTCATCCTCCAGCTGTCACCGTTCACCTACTATGAGTTCCGGGTCATTGCCGCCAATGCCATTGGATCAAGTCGTCCTAGTCGGCCGTCCATGCGCTTCCAGACCAGCGGTGCACGTGGGTTTGATGCTGATTAAATAGACGTTTGCTTGTTCACGTTCCGTTCTCTGACAAAGGCACAGCCATGTTTTTTAATTGAGGGACGTTCACCTCGCTATTGCGTTTGTTTTGCCTGCGCAGCCCCGGATGTCATTCCGAAGAACATAAGAGGAGTGGGTACATGGAGAAATAACATGGAGATCAGCTGGGAGGTGATGAATATCTTATCTTACTAAAACAGTTGCACTTGCCGGACTTGACTTTTATGCGTTTGCTATTGTCACAAGCAAATCGAATGATGTTTGTCATTGTGAAATAAGATCTCCCTGTATGATCTTGTCATCAGCCCCTGACCTACAGAGAGTGGAACGGGCCCCATTTGAAATATCTGGTCTGGTGGAGGAGGAGGGATTCCAGAGAGGAGTGGAAGAACGCCACTACCAAGTGGCTGAGGTACTACATCTATGATGCAGACACCTTCACGCCTTACGAGATCAAGGTCCAGGCTGTCAATGACTTTGGGCTGGGCCCGGAGTCATCCGTTATCATTGGCTACTCTGGGGAAGACCGTAAGTATAAACACCCCCCTTATCAATACAGCAATAATCATCATTACGATTAATAGGTAGTCTTCCTCAGGCATCCCCAGATAAGCCTCATCTGATGGTATTATGAGGAATAATTGAGGCATATTTTTCATCTTTGCAACTGGTAATTTAAACAAACTGTGTGGTTCTCTGCTCCTTATTTTCCTCGTATTTTGCCTCATTGGGGACCATCTGCCCTTCTCCACACACCTCACAGCTGTGGTATTCAGTAATATTCAGTAAATAATAAAGAGAAAGATTGACATCATCATCTCTGCGTTCCCCAGGTCCACTAACTGCGCCCCTCAACCTGAGAGTGTCCAACATAGAAAGCGACCAGGTGACTCTACACTGGGACCCAGTGTCTCGCAACTCCATCATGGGAGAACTGAAGGAGTACAAGGTAGGTCTGCTGTGAATGTTGAAACGGCGCTGTGGGCTTAACGAGAAATGACCTCGACGTTTGTCTTTAAACAAAAAAAACACAATTTCAAAATCGAATGCTGTTGGGGATGACAGCGGAATCAAAGGGAAAATGGTTGTCTCCTATTGCCTGGGCGTGCTGTCTCTGTCTCCCAGGTGTACTTCTGGAGGGACAGTAGCCAGCTGAGATGGCTCAGCGTCAGCAGGGCTATGAAATCTAAAGCGTTCCCAGCTAACGGTCCGCGGAACACTGGGGACCTTCCTGGGCTCTTCCCCTACAGCCACTACAAGATATACATAGTAGTGGCCAACAATCGATACGAAGGGCCAGCCAGTAACACTATAGAGTTCTATACACCCGAAGGAGGTAAGAACGGTCACATGACCAAAGTCTGGCGTTTTATTCTCACCAATATAACCTTGCGAGGAAAAAACATCCGAGCATACACATAAAAAGGCCTCTTTGAACCGTTTGTCCTTTGCGCAAACAAATATATTTGTTCCCAGATATATTTATTCCCATATGTCTCCCGCTGTGTGTCGGTCTGCAGTACCATCTGCGCCAAGATCCTTCAGGATCCAACAGCGACATCTGGACACCATTTACGTCGACTGGGACCTGCCGGCAGAACCCAATGGAATCATCACCGGGTACTCCCTAAAGTACCAGACAGGTACACAGACTCATCAACGGAACACACGCGAGAATATATTCCCCTAAATACAGCTGCCAAAAGTTCTCACACAGAACACTCAAGTTCAAATCCCCACAGCATGTTATAGTGTACTTAATAATGCAGTCAGAGACCAGGATATTGGTTGAGAAACACTTAAGTGTGCTCTTTGGAAGGTAATATACACTTAGGTAGGCACTGTAAGAGCAGGTAAGGTACTTAACCTCATAGCTCAGTTGAGTAGGCACTCTGACAGCGTTAAGGGTTCTCATGCCTCATTGAAACTTTCACTCGCACAGCATTAAGGGTCATCATACCTCACTGAAACGTTCGCTCTCATCACAGTGAACGCCACCAGGGGAGAGGAACTGCGAACTGAGGAGTTCCTTCCAAATGTAACGAGTTTCTCTGTTCGGCGATATGACCGCTACACTCGATACAGATTCTCCCTGGCGGCAAAAACTCAGGTCGGGATAGGGGAATGGTATACTGAGGAATCGCCCCATTATACCACTGAAGGTAAATGACTATTTGGTCCATGCATCAACAAATGCTGTGTTCTTTCAACTTTATATTGACACATGATAGCTAGGTTAGAAGATAATGAGTTTGAAAAGATAATGAAAATGTTGTGTGTGTATGTGTGTTGTGTTTTTTTACAGCCTATGCTCGGGAGCAGGTAGACATCTCCACTCAGGGCTGGTTCATCGGTATAATGTGTGCTGTGGCCCTCATCGTGCTCATCCTCCTCATCGTCTGCTTCATCAAGAGGAGCCGGGGAGGGAAATACCCAGGTGCGGCGGCAACTCATTGCACTTTTTTTCACACTTACCTTTTGACGTAGAACGTGTATTTGTTGACGTCGTGACCTAGAAATTTCACATAGCTGACAAGGCAGTGGATTTTATTTTTCAGTACGAGACAAAAAAGATATTTCACTGGAGCCGGTGGATGACAAGGATCAGGAGGGATCGTTTGACTACCGGTAAGATTTAAAAGCGGCATCCGATTGGAAATAAACAAGTGGGAAAAAGCATTACTTGCATCCTTGCTGCTGGTAGATAAAATGCACGTTTCAATGTACATCTTCAGTTATCAATCTGCACTATATCTTATCAACTAGAAGTTTTTACAACACCTCAAATGACGTGTCGAAGGTATCTTACAAAACATACCGTATCAGTATCGATAGCATGGCATGGTAATAATACTCAACGCTGAATAAGTCATTACATTTCTAATATTGTGCTACACAGCACGATCATTGTTATAAAATATGATGACAATACCAACATATTTTTACATTAAGTTGCTCTATAGCTGTGCATTAATATTCTGTTTGGCAAATGAGACCTTTAGGCTAAAATAATTGTTGCAAATAATTGCACAGGTATCAGACAAACATAATGTAAAGTATAGCAATAATGTTCATATTTTTTGATAACTCCATAATCCCAATATTTTCTTGTTCTATCTACCTTTTCTATCTAAATCTACTTTTTCCCCAAACATCTATTCTTTTCGCATTGGACCACTCAAGGTCTCTTGAAAGGTATGAAACGACTAAACGTTGACACTATTGACACAACTTCAACTGTATGACCGCATGGGTTCATATTCATTCATTTGACTCATTCATTGTAACTGGCTGGAGTTTGGAAGGCTGGAGAGATGTAACCAGTATATTTAATAGGCTACTTCATTTGCATGTGGAGGGGTGAATGAATTATCAACACATTCATATTCACATGCAAAGAGTGATTTCAAACAAACCCTTTTGATATTTCAGGATAGCGCGTGTCACCACACTTCCCTACCCCAGACGGTAAGTACTCGGCCTCCGTATTGCTGTGTCAAACTGAAACCCAGGACACATAAAATTCCTGCTAGTGACAGTTCAGTTGTAAACTTGCATTACCTCCACGACACCGGGCTAGCATAGCTAATCGTAGCCTTTAAAATCATCAACCTTTTTGCAGGGAGGAGGAGAGAGGGCTCCAGAGAGGCCAGGCGTCCATGGAGGCAATGATGAAGCGAACAGACAGCGACGACAGTCTGGTGGACTACGGCGAAGGAGGGGAGATCCAGTTCAACGAGGATGGCTCATTCATTGGCCAGTACACCGGCAGCAGGAGGGACGTCAGGGAGGAGATGGACTTTGGTGGAAGTCTGGAGCTGCACTCCCCAATGAATGCCATCTACTCCCTGGCATAACACGCTACCAGTGAGCCTCAGACCAGCTGCCCCACTTAAAACTCCACTGTGAGTCATTTGACATTGTACCGTGCTTGTGCCGTCCACCCTGTGTTAGGAACCTGGAGGAGCTGTGGTGGTTGTAGTCTAGCTGTGCCGTGCCTGCAATAGGGAACTATCGCGACCTGAGATGCCACTGCCTTTTATCTCCCTGGCACCTTGCCCTGCATTGACAATGCAATACACAAGCAAGCACAAACTGTTCCATTTATGATTGAACAGTTAGGACAATACGGCAGGAAATGAGACAGTTACCCCTCTGATAAAAAAGGAAGCTTTATGTTTTGTTACTGAGTTCCCTGTACAGTAGATAGCTACACTGTGCGTGCGTTCGTGTGTGTGTGTGTGTGTGTGTCTCTGAGTGTGTGCCCGTATGTGCACAGATATGTGCTTGTAAGTGTGTGTACGTGTACATCTGTATATCTTTGATTATCCTACTAATGGAGAGATACTGACTGACATCAAAGGAGGGAGAAGTGGATAAGTTTATCATGTTGATAAAAGTCTATACCTCTGTAAAAGACGACCAACTTAACTGCATGGTCTGCATCACTTCTTTCTTTCTTTCTTTCTTTCTTTCTTTCTTTCTTTCTTTCTTTCTTTCTTTCTTTCTTTCTTTCTTTCTTTCTTTCTTTCTTTCTTTCTTTCTTTCTTTCAGCTAATTTCAATAAGTTTCACGTGGTTTTATATGATATTAATAGTTTGATACCATGCTTTCACATAAATTGTATAAATTGTTCTATTAAATATACCATAGTAAATAATTCATATTCTGCAGGAAAATGACCTGATACTCACCAGTAATGCCATTAGAATCATCTAGTTTATGATCTAATCCTGAATATACTGTACTTTGGCCTCTTTTCATTTTATCCACTAGCATTGAAAGTACAATACAGGTGAATCAAAATGTTCGCTGTGACAGGTGAAGGATCAAATCTCCCCGGGACTTATGAATCATCTGCACTGTCAGTTTAATACCGTTAACTAGCGTCATGGTAGTGCACTATTGATGGAGGACACAAGGTCAAACCCGCTGGGGATTCAGTTAGCAGTAACAGGCCATAAACCAGCCATTACATTATGACAGCCACAGATATTTCTCTGTGAAATGGTCTTATTGGGTTTCATTTTCATTCACAATTGAAGATAACTTGTCTTTATGTTACAGCTTAAATTTTTCCCTTTTATTTTATTTGACTTATAACATTATTGTTGTATTACCACATCTGTGCCCTAAAGTAAATAAAAAGCTTGTTTTCAGTGGAAATATCAGATTTGCAGCATATTTGATACGGTTGTGAACGTTGAATTGAGCAACTCGGTTTCCTGAGATTGAAGATAAAACTGGTTCTATTCTATTCTATTCTATTCTACTCATGGTGTCAGGTAAGTTATGAAACTTACTCACAGAAACATACACTATATTGACTTTCAAATGCTTCCCTGCGATTTTCCTTTACTTTTCCCTATACTTTACCCTATATGGCAAAAAAAACCACCCATCTGGTACTCCAAGCAGAGTAAAACAAACGCTAGGAAGTATTTGCCAATGCTTGATTTGATCCTAGTCTGAGGCTGACATTGCAAGATAATGATGAAGTCATCCAGACAGCATACCATTGAATGGAAAACGCAATCTTATCTGATAACCTAATCCAGTTTATCAAGCCTCTAATGCAATAGCCTTGGACTTGAATTATACCAATCTTTTATTATTGTAGCTGATTGACTACAGCAATAAAAGTCTGAAATACTAATCAATGGAGCACCAGTCTGAAAGATATGAAGATTTAAATTGACTAGGAAGTGGGGCAGTATTGTCACCTACAGTAGAGTACAGTAGCCATTAGCATGGAAATTGTCAATTTCCTCAAATCCTGTTGAAAACCTAAAATACTGTGCAGCAGCCATATGTTTTTATCTTCTACTGGTTTTGGGGCTATTTGTGTAGAATAGCCACTCCTCTTGAGCTGATCCACAAAACTGGTTGTACATAACTTCCACTAACTTCACCCTAACTTCAACCTAATCCAGATTTATCTGACAATAAAAATAGCTTTCTATCACTGGTCCACTTCTGGCAGCTCATTGTAGACTAACCTGGTTAACCGTATTATGACATTGGCATGTCCTGTCCTGGAGCATCTATTAAATATTGCTGGAATGTAGCCTTTGTCCTTGTCTTATCCCATCTATATAAATAACTGAGATCACAGCTGGCTCAGACAGACCAGCCCCTCACTTAGAAAGAGGTAAGTCATATCTTATTTATGTTATTGACGAACTCCAGCTTTTAGTAATACTTCCTTACCAGTACACTTTTATACTTTTTCCTACTTTGGAAGAAATAAGCACTTAATGTGTCAACATAACTATTTATTGTTGTAAACGTAATAGCAGATAGAATGGGTTAATGTGTTCAAGGACATACTTTAATACAGCCTTAGACAGATACATGATACACACCTATTTCCATTATTGCAGGCCACCACAGGGAGATCGTCACATGCGACATGGCCCGTCTTACAATCCTGGCTGGTAAGTTGGATAACTCTGTTATTGTTATGTTTTCTCTTCATTGAAATTCAGTATTCCGTTGGTGCCGTTTCTCAAACAGAATGTCTATTTTTAGGACTGGCCCTTTTAATGTGCCTTCAAACAGGTATGTTTCCACTCTTCCACTTTTTATTTTATATGTATTTGAAATATTATATTAATCTAAAACGCCATTTCTCCGGAAAAAAAAAAAGCTTCATTGTCATGATTGCTTCCTTTTCCAAGTGTCATCCACCAAACTGGTGTGTTACTTCACCAACTGGTCCCAGTATAGACCGGGCGTTGGCAGATACCTGCCTGCCAATGTTGATCCCAACCTTTGCACACATTTGATCTATGCCTTCTCAATCATCAACCACGCCAACGAGCTGGCCCCCTATGAGTGGAATGATGATGTTCTCTACAAGGCCTTCAATGGACTCAAGAATACGTGAGTTGTATTGTACATGCTGGTAGAATCAACCAGGCCAACGCAGCGAAGATACTCTAAGATTGAGGACTGTCCTTGACTGTGCCACTGAAAGTCACACATAGGCCACACAAGCTAGTCATGTCAACAACTGATTTCACTTCAAAAGACTATTGTAGAAATTATGTTTTCATGTGACCGACTGAGTAGCATCATTCAAATTTTTTTTGGGATTCATTTTTGCACACCTACTTTACAGCAACCCTGATCTGAAGACTCTGTTGGCTGTTGGTGGCTGGAATTTCGGATCGGCACAGTGAGTTCACAAGGCCTCAGCTGTATTTAGACTGTTGGATTACACTGTTTATCTTGTTGCACACCACAGCACATATTGTTGTTGATTTACATCTCTCTAGATTTACCATCATGGTTTCATCCCCTGCCAACCGTCAGAAATTCATCCAGTCCTCGATCAGTTTCTTGAGAACACATGGTTTTGATGGACTAGACTTGGACTGGGAGTACCCTGGGGCACGAGGAAGCCCTCCAGAGGACAAGGAGAGGTTCACTCTGCTCTGCGAGGTCAGTTTGGGAAATAGAATCCAACCTCTGATAGCACTAACCAACACAACATCCTCATTTGAACCGACAATGTTGATTCAAATATGAATTACTCATACTTCTAACACATTATCATCTTCAACCTTTTCCTGCTTGGGTTTAGGAGTTAATTGCCGCCTTTGAAAAGGAGGCCACTGACTCCAGAAAACCAAGGCTGCTGCTCACAGCAGCAGTGGCTGCTGGGAAGGGAAATATTGACAATGGTTATCAGATTGCCAAGGTGTCAAAGTGAGTGATTGTGACAAGAGTCTTCTAACAAGGTTATTTTCCACAAATCACAAAAAAAATAAAAAACATTGTTTGTGTCATTGTTTAATAAACATTGTTTATTAAAGATGCATGGATTTTATAAATATAATGACCTACGACTTCCATGGAGCATGGGACCCATTCACTGGTCATAACAGTCCTCTGTACCGCAGTTCTTCAGATGTGGGAGACAACATCTACTACAATGTGGTGAGTACAATCCTCAGTAGATATCAGGTAACATGATCCTACTATATACAGTATAGCACCCCTCAGTTTCTATCTTTTTTCTACAGGATTTTGCTATGAAGTACTGGAGGGACCAAGGAGCTCCCATTGAAAAGCTTATGCTTGGTTTTGCCACATATGGGCGAACATTTCGCACATCTTCAGCTGCTAATGGTGTCGGTGCACCAGCCAGTGGAAGTGCCTCTGCTGGCCCCTATACCCGGGAAGCTGGATTTTGGTCCTATTATGAGGTCAGTGAGTGTTCAAAACTGGAGGAACATTAGTCAATCTGGGATGCAGTACAACACAACACCCAAAGTTGAACCCAATGCAAATAAAATTAATCTAAGTTAATATTAGTCAAACAACATCATTTTAAGAGAGAAGGTTTATACATTTGCATTACCACAAATGATGCTGACCATGTTTAATTCTTTTAACAGGTTTGCACCTTCCTCCAGGGAGGCAATCTGCATTGGATTGATGAGCAAATGGTGCCCTATGCCACTAAAGGCAATGAGTGGGTTGGATTTGATAACAAGCAGAGCTATGAAATCAAGGTAATGTGCAACATATTAACCTAGACAACTCTATTTGATTATTTGTTGTTTTCATGAGTTAACAAAAGAATTGTCAAGATATAGATATTTATTTTGCTGAAATGCGTGTTTTGACATAATTATATGAATACATGTTTTTCTTCCTTCAGAGAGAACGTTGCGTTGTATAACATAATTATGAATCCTTTCACCTCCATCCACCAGCTCTCATATATCATTCTCATAACATGTATGTAAAATATGTGGTGAAAACCAGGCTGAAACTGAAGCTGAATCATTTATCTTTTTATTCATGGAAATAGAACTGGTGCCAATATTTACAATGGATGTGAGACCAGATACAGTATACAACAAATGTTATTAAAAGACATGGAATGTTACTGTATTTTGGCGTAGCATATTTCTACAGAAACATTTTCCCTGCTGATTTAAAACCATGCTATTGGAGCTGTTTTGTATGTTCTGTATTTAATGTGCAGTATCTGATATAAAATTGTTGCCAATTATTATTCCATAGACACAGTATCTGAAAGACAACAAGTTTGGAGGAGCATTCATCTGGGCTCTGGACCTGGATGACTTTGCTGGACAGTTCTGCGGACAGGGCAACTACCCCCTCATCAGCCACCTGCGCTCTCTTCTGGATTCAGGTAAAGAGAAATTCGATCTCACTGGGTTCAGCAAAGAAGAGTTAATTTGTCAATGAGAGGGTCATCCAATTCAAAACATTTTATCTTGCCAGATTTGCCACCTCCCCCTCCCATAACCGCCCGACCACCAGTGATCACAACTAAGGTCCCAAACCCAGGGTCTGCCAATAGTACGTCTGCTACTACTACTACTACTACCACTACTACAACCACCCCTGTTCCTGGCAGTGGTTTCTGTGGGGGGAAGGCTGATGGCCTCTACGTAAATGACAAAGACACCAACTCCTTCTATCAGTGCTTCCTGGGACACACCTACATCCAGAAATGCCCTGGCGGCCTTGTTTTCAGTGATGGGTGCAAGTGCTGCAACTGGCCTTAATTAAATACTCAAACTAATATCTGTATTAAAGATGTGGCCAAATTTGTACATTATTAGTAAACAAATTTTATTGGTACTAAATTATTAAATTACATGTTATTTGAAATTATTCAAAAAAGGTGGGATAAATTGTGATTGATATTACAAATAAAAAATAAATGTAAGAATTGTCTTGCCTTTATTACTGTTTGTTTTATATTCAGAAACGGACTACCAACTCATTTGTTTAACACTGATTGATTCTAGACTTTAATATTACTAAAAAAAATTTAACTTGCTTTTGTTTGTTAAATTGCAGTAAATTACTCTTGAGTTTTTTTTAATACATGTGTATCTTGGTTTGTATGACATCCAACATTTTAAAGACCTTATAACTAGTTCCACACCCAACCTGCAACGTACTGCGAAACAGGAATTAACGTTCTTCTCCGTTTCGTCCACTAACTTATTCAAACATGACATTTGAGTTCGTACTGACACACAATCTGTTCAGTCAAGGAGCGCCCTAAGGTCGATCCTAGTGAAAGGTCACAAACAAAAGGTGGAAGACAATGAACGATGAACTGGAGCACAGACAGCTGATCTGTCTTAAATAGAATAAAGCATTGCTCACAGGGCGTTTGGTCACAGTCAAGTCCATTCTTTTCTGACCCATTTTTTGTATTGTTTGACATGACTAACTCTGGCTGCTGGTAAATATGATCTCACGTTTCAATTCTATCTGCTTCATTCACCTCATTAATGTGAGGACATAAGTAAGTAAAACTTTATGTGTATAGTACTTTATTAAACATACAATTCATTAAAAAAAATTCAAAAAAGAGACACAGAAAAAGAAAAAGAACATACAAAAAAACATAGAGACATACTGTACATACAGAAGAACATGCGAAAAATAGAAAATACTCACCCTTAAAAATGCAAACTCTTATGAAAAGACTAACCTAAAGAGATGAGTTTTTAGGTGCCGCTTGAAGCAACCGATAGATTAAGCAGATCTGATATGTTTGGGGGAGATGGTTCCAGAGGGTAGAGGTCAAGACAGTGAAAGCACGGTCACCCTTAGATTTAAGGTTGGAACGAAGGATAGATAGAAGACATGGTTGGACGGTCTAAGTGACCTTGTGGGCTCAACAGCTTTTATGTAAGCTGGAGCGAGGCCATGCAGAGCCTTGTAAGTAATTAAAAGTATCTTAAAATCTATTCTACACTTCACTGTCAGCCACTGAAGGGAGACAAGAATTGGTGTAATATGAGACCTACTGCGGGATTTAGTTACAACCTGGCCGCAGAATTCTGTACAAGTTGTAGGCGGGCCAGGGCAGCTTGGCTGACACAAGTGAAAAGAGCATTGTTTTTAAAGGAGGCCTTGATATTAGGGGCCAAAGGACCAATGTAGGGTTTAATGTCTCTAGCAGAATGATCAGGACCAATCACAAGGACCTCAGTTTTGTCGGAGTTCAGTTGAAGAAAGTTAAGTGACATCCACTCCGGAATTGTCTTGCTTTTCCTTCAACTTGTGTACATCTCAGCTGTCTGACATTAATTCAGCTACTTCCTCTTCATTAGGGCTAATGAAGATGTGCCTGTCACGAGCAGACGGACACTCACCTACTTAGCCTACCCACTTTTTCACAGTCCTGCCCAAAACTGTATTTCTGCCACTGCCAACGCCACTGGGTAAGAGATACAATCACAGTTAAACAGATAGACCAGATAGACCAGTGGTAACTTGTATAAGGAGAACAAAATAGGTTCCTTAGGGAACTATTATGTGCAGTTCCCTGAGGAACTGAGCAGATGAGTACATAGTGTAACTAGTGACATTTAGCTGTTTGTTTTAAGAGAGGTTGGACACTAGCTGTCTTAAAATAGTCAGGTACACAGCCGGAGATAAGGGACTGGTTTATAATGGAAAGTAGACCAATGACAGGTAGGACTTCATGTAGTGTGAGTTTCTGGCACATGGCACCTGGGACCATGTTATAGGACATTACAGGCCCTTATAAAAGGGATATCATGAGCATGGAGACTTAATTTACTCCAATTAATTAATTTAATACAGTGAGTGCAGTGAGTGAGTGAGTCACATGAGCTTTAAGGCAAAGCTAAAGTTGTTATTGTATGACTACAAAACTACTATGCTTTTATGCTGAAATATAAGTCGGGCCTAGCCCATCAAGTGCCTTATAAGTGACTGAACAAATTTTATTTAAAGGAAAGCTATATATGGGAACAGTGAAACGTTACGGCTGCCTCTACATTTTGTCTAACTATCTTATGGGAACCTGCAAGAGATTAAACATATTCTTTCAACATAACATACTTCTCAACACAAATGAGTGGTTACATGAGTTCATCACACATTCTTTGATTGGATTTTTCCATTACAGACCGCACCTTTGCAGTCATTGTCCCTACCCGGCCAGCCCCCCCACTCTTGTTTTACATCATGCTGATTATATAATTGTTTTATAATTTCTGGTTTTATAGCACCTTGTAACATTACTTCCTTAAAGATAAATACCAATTTACTGATCCAGCAAACACAACATTTGGATTCACTTTGACACAAGGTACCAGTCCACTCAAGAAAATCCCTGAGGTTGATTCCAAAGAAAAGGTATAAAAAAAAGCCAGAATACAAAAGGAAAGGAAAGCTGATCTCAGTCTCCATTCACAACGCATCCTCCTGTAAGGCAGTGGTATCAAACCAGGCGCCATGAAGGCTCCCAGAGCACGCAGGTTCTCATTTCAACCAACCAGTGTGTGTGACTGGTGACTGGTTGGTATAAAAACCTGCATACTTTTGACCCTCCGTGGATGGTTTTGTGAGGCATGGGTTGACACCACTACTGTGGTATCCTGGTATATGATGCATCACTAATAGGCTGTTTCAGTGCAGGATCAGTAGAGACACAACATCTAAATCTTATTGAAGCTAGGACAATACCGGACTACAGACATTTATTGAAACATCTCTGACCGAGGTGTAAATATTTTTGTATTGAGTGTTGTTTGGGCGTTGACCTAGAATTATTTAGAGCTGTGCAGTTTGTGACTTTTAATTAATCACCTAGTTGGATGTAGCAACTTCATGTCACAAGCTCAGAGTCATATGACCTGGCTCCAGTTAGGAAATGTCCTGTTTTGTTTATCTTGACATGAGCAAATATTGTTCCTTTTTCTCTCTGTTGTGGATCAGGGGCTTGTCCTTGTAGTAACAAAATGAGCAAGCTAATTCTACTAGTTGGTAAGTTACATACATTGATGTCATGAATGTTTTGTTAAAGTTCATTTTTACCATTTTACTTATTAACTAAATCTATGACTTGCAAGGTCTTGGCTTTATCCTGTCCAGCTTGGGTGAGTTCACAATCAATGTTTTTTATTTAATTTTTTTAAAGGCAATATGCCTTTAAAATAAATAGATCTTTAATTTTGATGACATTGTTACTGTAATTGATTATCACTTAACACATGCTTTTCTTCTATGGTTTAGCCTCCTCTTCCAGACTGGGGTGTTACTTTACTAACTGGTCTCAGTACAGACCTGGAAGTGGGAAGTTTATGCCTTCTGATATAGATCCCAAGCTGTGTACCCACCTGATCTACGCCTTTGCTGCCATTAACGATGCCAATGAGCTGGTCACCTTTGAATGGAATGATGAGACACTCTACCAGTCCTTCAATGGACTCAAACAAACGTCAGTCCTTAACCCTCAGAATATCCCGAAAGGTTGTTTTTTTTAATTATTGTTAAATTTTAACTGTGCACGTGTTTGTATTTCTACAGAAACCCTAATCTCAAAACACTGTTGGCAGTTGGTGGCTGGAACTTTGGCTCTCAAAAGTAAGACATTTCACATGCTCAACATGGATGAAGGACATTTAAAGTCTCTGTGTATACTCCTACTTAAGAAAATGATTTTAACATTTCAATTGTTGCCCAGATTCACTACGATGGTGTCAACGTCAGCCAATAGAAAGAAATTCATCCAGTCCTCCATTGCTATGCTGAGAAAACATGGTTTTGATGGGCTGGACCTGGATTGGGAATACCCTGGAGCACGAGGAAGCCCTCCGGAAGACAAGCAAAGATTCACACTGCTGTGCAAGGTCAAATCCGGAAACCTTTCCCTGGAATAGTCCCCATCAGAAAGATAAACGTCATACATGTTTTATTGTACAACACGGCGAGACTGTGCTGTGCTTCTGTGTTCTTTAGGAGCTTCTAGAAGCCTATGAGGCCGAGGGAACGGCAACAGGACGCCCCAGATTAATGCTCACCGCCGCTGTGGCTGCTGGGAAAGGAACCATCGATGCTGCTTATGAAATAGCAGAGATTGCTAAGTACACTGATTTCTTAAAAAAAAATATATATATATCTTGTTTTCTTGTGAGTACCACTGTATCGGTGAACTTGATCTTGGTCCTATTTTTTCAGGTACCTGGACTTCATTAATGTAATGACATATGACTTTCATGGCTCCTGGGAGAGAGTCACAGGACATAACAGCCCCCTATATAAGGGAGCTCATGAGACTGGGAGCCTCGGTCAACTAAATATCGTAAGTAGTGGTGATTTATTCATTTAAATGAGTTTCTCACTCTTTATTCCCTTTTATCTTGCACTTACTTTTCCCCCCATTTCAGGACTTCACCATGAAGTATTGGCGGGACCAGGGAGCTCCTGTGGAAAAGCTGAATTTGGGTTTTGCTACCTATGCGCGAACATTTAGCCTCTCCTCTATATCCAGTCAGGTTGGAGCTCCAGCAAGCGGTCCTGCTGCTGCAGGCTCTTACACCAGAGAGGCTGGCTTCTGGTCCTACTATGAGGTGACGTTGGCTGCCATGCATCGAATTCTTTCTATTATTGTCTTTACTTTGAACATATGAAAATGTAAATGGTAAGAAACAAAAACAAGAATAACCATTGAAATAAACAGAAAATGCATACTCCAAATTCAAAAATATATATATACTGTATATATTACATGTCCAAAAAGGAATAGGTGGAACACTTATCTATGAATGAATTTATAATTAATTAATGAGTACAGAATTTATTAATTACATTCTCTAGCCCCTTGGCTAAATAATTTCAGCATTGCTTCGAAGTGTGATTCATGCAAAATGTGTCCACTGCATCTGCGTGGTTGTTATTTTGGTATTGCATTGAATCATAATGTGATATTTGACCACGATTGCAGATTTGCACTTTTTTTCAAGGGGCCAGTGTCCAGTGGATTAATGACCAGGAAGTTCCATATGCCACCAAAGGACGTGAGTGGGCTGGATTTGACAACAAGCGCAGTTTTGAGGCTAAGGTAATTATCTGTTTCTGTTACCCTATGGCAAATGCAGTAGATGGCACATACACTTGTGATGTGATTGTGATGTGTTTATATCTTGTTTACTCAGGCCCGTTACCTAAAGGACAACCGGTTTGGAGGAGCCTTCGTCTGGAGTCTGGACCTGGATGACTTTGCTGGACAGTTCTGTGGACAGGGCAACTATACCCTCATCAAACACCTGCGCTTTCTTCTGGATTCAGATGAAGGTATCAAGCCATTCCTATACTATGTTCATAGCAGTGTTATCTTTAACAGACATTTATAGTAAATGTATTGTGATTCATTGTAATTGGCTTGTCCACAATTATTTTACAGAGTACTTAAAACACACTATTATTTATTCCAGATCTTACCCCAGCTCCAGCCACTCCAAAGCCAGTGTCACCATCTCCAACCAAAACCCAACCTGACATAACAACTGGTAGCGTAGACACTACTACTACCACCACCACCACCACCACCAAGACATCTGATGGCGGCTTTTGTGCTGGAAAGGAAAACGGCGTTTATGCCAAAACTGATGACCCAGGATCTTATTACAATTGTGGTCATGGCATTACCTACATCCAAAACTGCCAAAGTGGTTTAGTATTTCGAGATAGTTGTAAATGCTGTGACTGGCCCTAAAATGTCTTCCATCATTTTATGTGACGAGTTGTAATGGCTTACTTGCATAGTAAAATCTGTGCTTGTCTCAACGAATAACTGATCATTTAGCCTTATTTCTTGATTCCACATTGCTGAAAAAAATGGAACATCAAACATAGGAAAAATCAAATTAAAACACAATTGATTTTATTGATTGTCAAGCACTTGTCATTTCAATTTATTTTAGTTTCTCAGTTGAATTGAGGAAAATATCTTCCAAATTCTTTTGACAATGAAACAAATGACAATAAAAGAACTGCATTTTAATAACTGTATAGTGACAAATTAAAGAATTTATTGCAATGCCTTATTCTCGTGTGCAAACTAATTACTTTTGCAACTCACTTTATTTTCATGATCATAGTTGTGAAACTACAGTGTTTTAATAACGTCCTTCACCCTAGGACAAATGCTATAGTTAAGAAAATAAAACTTAAAGTAAAAACTAATTTAACCACATGCAATATACCTGGATGGGTACTGCTGTAATGTACGTACAAAAGGAAATATGAGTGCAATTGTTTCCACATGCGGAGAATCTGACTGGCACAAGGTGTATCTCACCCTCTAGACCATCATTTTAAGTATTATATTTCATAACTATCTTCTTATAATGTTGCCTATTATATTATTAGCAGCAAAAAATAGTCAAGTATTCCATGGAAGTTTTACCATCAAATATTAGAGCAACATTTTCACAACCGTATCACAAAACCAAAATTATGTACATCATTAATGCAAATGAACCACAGAGTAGACCAGTGATCATATTTTCCACAGCAGGGCCAACACATGTTAATCACACAACATTTCAAAACACCATTTGTTTAGCTGAAATTATAGCCAATTTGACCTTTTGGATTTAAAATGCATAGTGCAGATTTTGTTGACAGGAATTAAGGAATTGAGTTGAGTGAGTCAAGGCTAGTCCTGTGGTGGTACT